>CP139505.1:393046907-393351322 GCA_021014915.2 Artemisia tridentata subsp. tridentata
TGATGGAACTGTTTGAATCCCTATTTTTTACCGAGATTGATAGATGACGTGTGACGAATAAGATTGGATACAATTTCAAATTGGAACTGATTGGAATCTGTATAAGAGATCGATGGATCAGTTTTTAAGATTGCTTTGATACATAATAGTTGGAATATGGTTTTGGAGTTATATTGGTTAATGAAGGTGAACGTGTTAGATTAAGAAGTAACCCATAATCTTAAATTTTATATTATAATGTGAAGATGAACAAATTTTGTTAGTGCAAATATTACGATATTTAAATTAAACGGTTTTTTTGGTTTTAATAATGGCAAACATGTAACTTGTAATACATAACGTAAAATGTGCAAGTTACTTGTAAACACAAATCATCAATGCATACTTACATCAACACCTCCCGACGTCTCAAGTATGCTTTAACAAAGTCGTAGATTTTCATCCCGACGTAAATCACACAAGGTATGGACAAACAAATCTACTACTTGACAAATGATCAAAGGATTATATTTTTCTAAACTTCACATTTTTAATGTGACAAAACATTTTTTCAAAAATATATTTTACAAATTATTTTTTAATTAAAAAGAAATGTTTTATTTTGAAAAATAAGTTTAAAAACTCCCAACAGTCATTTCCCCCCCCCCCCCCCCCCCAACAGCTCCAAACAATCCCAAATAAACCTTCCCCACTAAAAACAAACGGAGGATCGTCCACGGTACCACTAAAGTACCGACGGCTCCACTAAATTTAGTGGAGCCGTGTGACAATTAGTGGAGTCGTGCCTCTGTAACGGCTAGTTTTCCCCTTGCCTATAAATAGTGGACCATTTTACACTTCCAACTTAATTTTTCCAGTCATTTTTCTCTGGTCTAATCCCTCCTCACTTAGATGACTTTCTTTGATCATTTAGAGAGTCTTAGTTTGTTTAAGAGTGATCCTTTCATCCTACCAAGAGATCCTCTTCATTCCTCTTCAATAGCAAGAGAAGAACACAAAGTATCCAAGTAGATACAAAGTGTTGTCATTCCTCTTCAATAGCAAGAGAAGAAAACAAAGTATCCAAGTAGATACAAAGTGTTGTCATTCCTCTTCAAGTGCAAGAGAAGAACTCAAGGTATCCAAGGAGGTACAAGAGTTGTAGTTTTAGTTAGGGTCTTTGTAACATTTGTTACACTCTTGTTGTATCATAGCATACATCAAGATCATCTTTCTTTTGTGAGAGTGTGAGTGAAGATTATTGTGATCTTATAGAGATATTGAATATCTCTTGTAGCCATTGGGCTTGTGAGTTGATCAAGAAGATCAGAGGTAGATAGGTTAGATTGAGTCAAGTGAGGGTTGATCATTGTGATCGTGTCGAGATCTTGGAGATCTCTTGAAGCCATTGGGCTTGTGTGATTGATCAAGTGGATCAAGAGTGATCGGGTAGATCGAGTCAAGAGGGTTGATCATTGTGATCGTGTCGAGATCTTGGAGATCTCTTGAAGCCATTGGGCTTGTGTGATTGATCAAGTAGATCAAGGGTAGATCGGGTAGATCGTGGTAGATTGGTGCTAGCTAAGATTAACACTCGACATCTAGCTTAGTGTCGGAAATAGGATAAGCAACGTGTACAGTTTTCTCCGCCTGAAGGGAGCTTGTTGATTAGTGAAGTAACTCTCGAGTTGGATACTCGGGGAGTGGAGTAGGGCGAAGAGGAGCTTCGTGACCGAACCACTATAAATCGTCTTGTCCGGTTTGCGCCTTCTGATAACGCTCATTTTGTACATGTTTTAGTCGCGTTATTTATATGTTTGTGCATTGTATTTGGTTGTATTTGTGAACATATTATGCTTAAAAAGGTGCAAAAGATGTATTCAGGTTCAGGTACAATCAAGTTCAAGTAAATAGCTAGAAAGATGAAGAAAAGTTGTTAAATCAAGAGCTTTTGCACAAACGCAAGATTCTTCTCACAATAAAGGCTTTGGAAGGATCGTTAAAGATAAGAATCAAGATTACAATGATTTCCAAGTTTAAGAAAAGATCAAGAATTGAGGACATGAATGAAAAGTTATATGTAAAGAATTATGGCTTGCTTCTTCAACCAAAGGTTCAAGAAATACATCTAAGGCTTAAGTTCAACCCAAGGTTCAATAATGCCATGCCATCCTTACTCCAAACCTCGGGCTGGAATCTGAACCTCAGGTTGAGACTTCAACCTTGGGTTGATACAATTGCTGGCACACTTAATGACTATCTTCAATGAGCTAACTCTTCATATGGGTTGTCATTTACACTTCATTTACTCCAAGTGCAGAATTTTTATGACACTTTGGGCTCAAGTATTTTGCTTGGTGACCAAAGGGAGTCATCTTATTTTTTATATGTATGCTTGGCTAATAGAAAGAGAACATAAAAAAAAAAACATTATCATTACACAAAAATATTAACTATTATCATCAAGATAATCAAATTACTCTCTCAAGAAGGTGACAAGGAAGAAAAACGCAGGAAAGAGTGAAGCTTACATCATCAATCATCAATTTAATCATTCAAGGAATCTTTGTTGATCATCTCACAAGTGTTCCTAATTCTTGTAATCATCATTACAACTTTTGTAAGACTTTTTAATCATGTTTTCAAGTGATAAATTTCTTGCGGTTATCTCTTTGTTTGCCATGAATGGCTAAGTGCCTTGAGCACTTGCCTAGATGATGTTTGTTACATGATTCTTGATTGATTATGACTCCATGGTTCTAGTTAAATGAAAAGCTAATACTAAGATCGAATTATACTATTAAAAGTTTTATTCAACAAAAGAGTTGTCAAGTTTGGTTAATTGCTAATTGTTTAATGGGTTGAAAGAGACTTTGTTAGTCAATTAGTTGTAAACCTTTGTCTATGAGGGTGTTACCTTATGTACTGACCATTTCATAAGTAACTTTGTTAAACTTAAAAAACTAAATAGTGTGGTTGTCAATTACTTGTGAAACGAAAGCGAATCGAGTGATTGAGTTGTGTTAGTCTTGGTTGATCAAATCTTAAATATTGTTTTTGTCATCTTAAAATCTTGACAAGGATTGAAAGTGTTGGAAATAATAGAATTAGTATACCAACTAATCAAATTAGAACACCATCTAATTTATTTATCATAATCAAATGGAACCATTGTCATAATCATATAAAGAGAATTGTGCAAAACTAGTCTAGGCAAGTGTAGTTTTAATATATTGAATTTACATCATCATTATTTGCTTGCTATTAGAATCGTTAAATAAGCTCGATATTATATTCAAGAACTCACATCCCAAAAACTAAACAAATCCTAGTGAACGACCTCGGCTTAGCATATAATCTCTTACTACACACGGACGAGTATACTTGCTCGTATGTGTTTCATTTGAATCATTGGTAGATCGTGTTATAAATTTAAAACCTGCACCCGAAACGGGCACATCAAGTTTTTGGCGCCGCTGCCGGGGATTTGATCACGTTTTTTGTGAAGTTTTTGTTTATAATTTTCTTGTTTAAATCGTATTCGTCTTCGTTAATCTTAAAATAAAAAATAAAAAAAAATTTTATGCAAACCGCCGATTCAATTCCCAGCCGCGCCGGTTCATCCTCTCGGTAAAAATAAAAAAAATCCGAACCGCCGGTCCAAATTTCGACCGTGCCGATTCAACTCTCGTTAAATAAAAAAAAATTCGAACCGCCGGTTCAAAACCCAGCCGTCCCGGTTCAAAATCTCCGTGACCCTTCAAAATCTCAACCGCCGGTCCAAATCTTGACCGACCCGGTTCATTTCTCGGTAAAATCAAAAAAAGGTTGAACCGCCGGTTCATTTTTCTAACCGTCCGGTTCATCTCTTCGGTAACCCTTCAAAACTCCAAACCGTCCGGTTCATAACTCAACCGCCGGTTCAAAAAAAAAAAAAAAAAAAAAACTTTTTAATTTTTAGTTTTTAAATTCTTTTCGCTAGGGCTCGTTTTTCTCGTGTATGACCACTCGCTCTTCAAGCGACGAATTGAGTACACCATTGTCTAACCACGAAAGTTTATTTCGCAAAAAGAGAACCCCATTCATTCCACCCGATCAAAGAATTCCAAGAACCATTAACCCACCATTTGAAAACCTTTCCGAAGTTCATCCAATCGTTAATATTTTTCGTGAATTACCATTTCCAATGGCTGACGATCTACCTATGTGGGATACTAATAGGGTTGTAGCTCCTACACCCGCAGCCGCCATTGTTCCCGTTAATCTTGGAGAAAACTTTACTATCAAAAGTCATCATCTATCGATGATTAAAGACAACCAATTTGATGGTCGAGTTAAATCCGATCCACACAAACATGTCGCCAATTTTCTTGAAATTTGTGACATGTTTCGTTATGAAACTACCGATGCAAATGCAATCCGTCTTAAACTGTTTCCATCGTCTCTCACCGGAGAAGCGAAAATTTGGTATAACGAATTAAGCCCTGGAGTGATCACAACTTGGGACCAAATGAGAGAAGCATTTGTTGGACGTTTCTTTCCACCGGCCATGTTTGATCGTCACTTGGGTAAAATTTGTAGTTTTACTCAAAAGGAAGGAGAAAATCTTGTCGAAGCTTGGCTTCGAATGAAAAACATGCTCTGAAGTTGTCATGGGCATGGATTATCTCGTGGTAATATCATTCAAATCTTTTACCATGGTCTCGATGACACAACTCAAGGCATCCTTGATGCCAGAGGAATTTTCCTTTATAAGACCTCTAACGAAGCTTATAACTTGCTAGAAGACCGTGTACTTCTTAAGCTCGATTGGTCTAAGGATGCAAAAATAAAACCTCAACGAAAATCCGTTGCATTCGCCGAAGGAACGAATGAAAATTCCAAAATCATGGATATGATGAAAGATTTCACTTCTAAAATCGATTCTAAATTCCAAAATATCCAAAAAGAAATCAAAGAAATGCGTGAGGGATGCACTCATTGTGGTGGAAATCACTCATCATCCGAGTGTGATGATAAACCCATGGGAGGTCCCGAAGCTGAAGCCAATTATGTTTATGGAGGATATCAAGGAGGAGGATATCGTGGAAACTACTACGGTAGAAATTCTAGAGATTGGCAAGATCTTCCACCAAGGGATGATAATCGCAATTCCCAAACTCGTGAAGACAACCGTCAGAAATCTTCTCGTGATGATAACCGTTCATCATCACAATCACGTATCCTAACCCAATCGTTTTATATGTTTTCTTTATTTCATAGTATGATGATGGTATTTTGTATTCTAGAGCGGGTGGGAAACATTCTTTGAGAAATTTTAGGGTTTCGTTAAATGTGGTGTCACTCATTTTACCTTTGACCTTGATGTTCGTAAACTTTGCCATAAAGTCCAATGAAGACATCCAATTACAGCCCGGGTATAGTGGCTCGTTGGTAGTGGCGAGTAACTCTTCAAACTCGTTACGTTGAGGAAGTGTCGTTGCTTGAGTTGGCTCGTTGCTTGTCTCGCCAATATTTCCTTCATTTGGCTCATTTTGTTCGTTATTCGGACAAATATCATGAAGGAACTCAGCCATATCACTCCCATGATGATTCGTGTTGGGTACTACTGTCTGGACATCCGGTTCACCGTGATTATACCATTTCGTATAAATTTGGTCCCAACCGTATGTGTGTATGTGACCAAACAAATCTTCGTGCTTTATCCAACCAACGTTATGACAATGATTACATGGACATTTTACATTCCCATCAATATTCACAAAGGACTTGCAATACTCACAAAAAGCTTTAAGACCTTTTAGAAATTCGAGGCTAACACGAGATTTAGAGACCCAACTCTTATCAATTGGCATAACTGCGTTTTAATGATGCAATAAATAATTATTTAGAATTAAACATGTCAAAAAAATCTACACGTAAATACATAAAGGTGGAATCACGAGTTGTGCGTTTTGTTCACCTAATCCAACTATGGAAGGCAATCCTAACCCACTCTTTGAATGTTTCGTCTCATATATGAATGCGTATAACTGAATTTACTATTTGAGAAAAATTCGGCAGCATTTCCCCTCAACTCCCCAAATATGTGCATTAAAGACTTATTCGTAGGTGTAAAGGGGAAACACTGTCGAAATTTTCACAAATAGTAAATCAATTATACGCATTCATATCCTAAATGAGACAAAACATTCAAAAAGCAGTCCCAAACAGGGGACTTTCCGAAATTAATTTCTAATAAATTAATTTCGGACGGGTTTTCTATGGGATGATTAACTTCGGACGGGGACTTTCCAAAATTAATCACTAAATTCCTAAAATCATTAACAATAGTCTAACACAATCAAATTCCATATAATTATAAACAAACGACTATTTGTTAGAAAAGTTAAATGCATAAAATAAATATCACATTGTTATCAATTTCTAACCTTAGTAACAATATATCAATTTCTAAAAACAAAAAGTCGTACCAAGTAAATTTTCATCTCTAGCTTGGTGCTAATGATCAACAACAAATAATTAGTCATATTGATTAGGGCACTTCTTTTATCTCAACAAGCTAATGGTAATTATAATACTGAGTTATTATTCTGCATTGTGACTAGCAATACAAACATCTAAAAACACGTGCATACCTGAATAAACAAATATCTAAACAGGGTGGTAGCATTTTTAAAACTATGTACGAAAGATTGACTTCCTCATAATAAATGGTCTGGAACTACCTACTCAAACAAAAGGGTCGTAGAACTACAACATCACTAATAGCAAAGTTGCTTTTTAATACACGATCACTAACACTTAATGAAATCAATGGCAATACATAGTGTTAGTGCAAGCAGTCTCGTTGGGGAGATTGCTAGTGCAAGCAGTCTCGTTTGTTTTGAGTGATGACAAACATGTAACTTGATACATAACGTAAAATGTACAAGTTACTTGTAATCTTATTTCATCTCAACATACATTCAACACCTCTCGAGTCCTCGTATGATACAACACAGGTTCGTACATGTTTGTTATGTGGCATTATGATCAAACCCTTAACAAGCCAGTTAGAATGTTTAAAATACGGCTAGGTCATTAAGTATTTTAAAAAGACTAACCATTCTAGTTAGAACCTCATTTCACATTTTGCATATACAAGTATTTTTACTTGTACATCATGTTTCCTAAGTTTAATAGGATAAGTACACTTTAGGTGTCAAACTAACATGATACATCTTGGTAAACATATATTAGTTAAGCTAGTATATAAATGCTACATGATCACTAGGATACATGTTACATACATATACACATTTACATGTGTATTTCTTAAAATGGAAACTTTATTAGTTAAATATTAGGATGACATCATGGCATGCATCATGTACACAATCTTGGAAAGATTTTGTGATATTTTGTTTAGATCTTCAAGCTAACAAGTTGACTTTTGAAATATGGTAAGATATGGTAAGATTTGCTAGCTGTCTAGTTTGACGGATCCCGCGGATCCCTTTGTTATCCCGCGGATCCCTTTGATACAAAGGGCGGATCCCTTTTGTATAAAGGGCGGATCCCTTTTTTCAAAACAGTGGGTTGTTTTACATTTTTCCTATAAATAGTTGCCCATTGTTTACCCATTGTCCAAGCCATTAGAACACACATTTCCTTTACCCTTTACACTCACTTAGATCAGTAGCAAACCATGTAGATTCATAGATTAATCACCCTTTACATAATGATCATAATGTTACTAACTTTCATTATGTTGTAAGCATACACTGTTAATGATCCTGTGTAGCAAGCTCAAGATCATGAGACATCATCCATAGCATACTTCCTGATCCACCATGAAGACTTCTTATTCAAGAAGTTCATGTAGATTCCACTTGCATATATGAAGATCCATCACAACAAGTCTAGGGAGCTTGTGATCTTCATTCATTGAAGACTTCCAAACAATGAAAGTTCATTTAGAATAGTCATTCATATCCATGATACACTTATGTCATGGATCATTGTTGATCATTGTAAACATCATACTAGATTAGATGGTTTATGTGTTTGTGCCATAAAACACAAGGTTTCTATGTTGGGCCATAAAACATAGTGGGAGTGGTTGTACCCTTGTAAAGAACTCGGTATCTAGCTTAGTACCGGAAAAAGGATAAGCGACGACGGGAGTGGTTGTACCCATGTAAAAGAACTCGACATCTAGCTTAGTGTCGGTAATTGTATAAGCGACGTTAGGTTGGTTCTACCTCGAACTAGAACCCGGTATTTAGCTTTGTACCAGAAAAAGTGTAAGCGACGTATGTAAGGTTTTCTCCACCGAGAAGGAAGCTTGTTGATCTAGTGAAGTAACTCTCGAGTTGGGTACTCGAGGAGTGGAGTAGGGCGGAGAGGAGATCCGTGACCGAACCACTATAAATCATCGTGTTCGGTTTGCGCTTTCTTTTACTTATCTCTTTACTTTTATATTTGCATTATGTGATTGATTGTGGTGTGACTTGTTGATAATACTTGTGTGATAACATGTTTTAACTTATGCAAGTTAGAAACATCTTTCATATTAGAACAAGCTTAAACGGACATTTGATACAACAAGTTTTATGATTTTAAAACGGTAACGTATTCTCCCCCCTCTACGTTTTCACAATTGGTATCAGAGCCACGTGGCTCTCATTTTCAAAACAAATGGTTTTTAAAATGGAGTACGATCCATGTATCAAATTTCCATTGAAGCGGAATATAATATGAAAAATGTTTCGCTATGGATACTTAGAAATTTTGTTGTTAAATACTACTTTGTATACAAGCTTGAAGATGTGTTTGGAAAATCAAAAGAAAAGATTTCTTAAAATGATTAAGTGTCAAATTGTGTGCGTAAAGCTAATTTACGGAAAACACGGGTTTTAAAGGGGCGTTTGGGATAACTATTAATTTAGTTGAAAAATCACCTTCGTAATATTTAGATAAGTCACATAGGTAGAAATATTGTTAAAAATATGTAATATATGTTTAATATTAAGCCTAGAAAGTCCTACACGTTTTCTCTATGTAAAAATACGAGTTTAGGAGAATCTGTCACAGACACCCACGGATCCCTTTGTTACAAAGGGCGGATCCCTCAAAAAGGATCCGTCGGATCCGTCACTGCAGTATGCAGTTTTTTAGTCCAACTTAAAAAATTCATAACTAATTAACCGTAAGTCCGTAGGAGTCGTGTCACCTATCATTTTGAAGGTAATTAAGTCTAATTTCATTTAAAAATAATCTCATATACTAAATCTAAATTGAAATAAGTAAAAAAAGTCAAATACTACAACCTGTTCAAAATATTAAGTTTCATTTTGACACAGTAACTTAAACTTTTACGTCGGGCAATGTAAGTTGGTATTCTTTGAACATTGATATGATTTCTTTTGAAATTATAGAATTTGGTAATATAAAGGAAACAAATCAAGCTTGGCATACATCGTCATATTTAAACGCAAAGTGACGAAAAGTATCTGTTCATTTATACTATGCTATGTGACTATCTGTTCTAAGTTATTTGCATATATGTGATTTGCCTGTTGGTAATTGTGATTGAATTTGTTGATAGGAAATACATAAGTGTTTTTCCATGACAATTATTTGCTTGTTTGTCAATTGCTTGTTTGATGCACAATAGGACTTTTGCTAGATCTTGTGCACTAAGTTGATAAACTGTGTTTGTTTCACTTATAGACTTAGATACTTTTTTTTGCATATGTTAGAAATGAAGCTGAGCGATATTTACGTGAATTGGAGTAGACAACTAGTATGCATATAGTGCATGGACTTATAATGTAATATTTGAATAGTTGTCTTGTAAGGCCCATAAATACCCCTCAAGTCTTCACTTGAGGGGTGTGGCTGTAAAAAACTTATCTTTAACATCAATAATATCCAGGTTTCTCTCCACCTTCTCTCTACCTTATCTCTCTAAACCGACCATGGATCTCATCCATTTTCATCAACCTCGACCTCCAGAACACGATTCTTGGTCTCTACAGCATATGTTATGTGAAAACCTTGCATAACTTACTTAGGAATGAGAACTAAGTGAAACTAGTTTAGTGTCTTGAAAAGTATTGTCTTGCACAAACTTTAGCTCAAATGTTAAAATGTGTAAACATGTAGTATCTGTGAAAATGGTGATTGGTACATTTGCTTCTAATCATGATGTTTAATGATTTTGTCTTGTCATAGGATAGAAACTTACCTTTGAATGTTCATGTATACTAACCATGTCATGCAGGATGATAACATTTTGATGTTATCAAGTTTCCGTGTTTAAGCCACTGTTTGGCTTAACATCCATTTATGGTAAGTTATTATCATCATATTGATCTATGTGGAAACTTGTGTTAGAACCTGCATTTTTAGTTTTATTCTATCACATATTAGTTGTTACATTTGTTTTAGGAGAATTTTCAGAATTTGAATGAGTAACGAAAAATATGACATATCCTCTGTTAGAATTAGGCTTCTGATCGGCGGATATGGCGGATCCCAAATTTTGGATCCGCCTGTTGAGCACTTTGGCTCCGCCATTCCTCACCCTGCGGATTCTGCGTAACCTAAATATGGGATCCGCACTTGTTGTCAATTGGATCCGCCAGGATAACAGCTAGTTTTTCAAACTTTCATTTAAATTCCTCACTCAATATCACTCACATTCTTCACTAGGATTCTTTTCACTGATGATTTACTCATATTAGGATTAGAACATTTCACTTGCACCTATAGGAAAATCATCTCTAACCATAACTTCAAACTTCAAGTAGGATTAACAACTTAAGTATTTCGTCCGAAATATTTAAGTATATCTGACTTACGATTGTAGTTATTAAAAGTCATATCCGAAACAATCAACTCACAAGTATTTTAACAACGTATGTTAAAACACTTATCCTGTCATGACTAGAACATTTGTTCTTCATCCCATTTAGTCCCTAGGTTTCACAAACATAACTTAGCACTTCATCCACTAGTAAACCACGAGAATCAGTATCCATTCTTGTCATCTTAAACTTTTACCTAAGTACACTTGTACTTTCACCATCATCCCATCACATTCACCTCTGTGATATGTCTCAGGCCTTAAGCTTCAAATCACCCACTAGCTATACCAACCAATGGATCACAAAAATTAGTCTCCATCCTTGTTGTCTTCAACAAACCCCTACAACACCATAATTCATACCATTGAGTGTATTGCTCAAAAAGCCCTTAGTCCAATACTCACATGAAATCGAATACACGTTGAATCAACTCGACCATACTTTACCACCTATAGGATTAGAACCTTCAACATCAAATGAGCATGAAGCTCACATTCATTTACACTAGGTTTAAGTAGTGCAAACTTTCACAAGTAATCAAAGTATTAGTAATACTTTGTCACCAAACTTCTGCTTAGTCTTAAATCAATATTTTAACAACATATGTTAAAATGCAAATTCTCATGCACCCCAAATAACAATGACTCTTGAGGAGTATACATAAGAAACTCAAGTGAATTCTTCGTGTCATCTCCAAGTTTATCAAAACACTTTGGCTTCATTTAGGAAAACATGATGTTTGGGAAAGCATCATGCCTTAGAAATCATGCGTTTAGGATAATGTATATCCTATGAATCATTCTCTCCTTGCAACATGAATGGTTATGTTACAAGAGATTTCATTACACCCACAAGTTCTATGAACTATTCCCCTCATCTTGTCATACTTATTCTCTTAAGCATGATAACCTTACTTGTTGAAAGATACTTTGTGTATCTATCTTCTTTCGAGCGTACATCATAACCAAACCTTGCTTATAATCTAGTTCAAACCTTGTGTGTATCCTACACGTCTCTAGAGCATACACAAGATCTATTAAAGTTGGTAACTTTACTCAGATTCTTGTTCCAAAGAGCTTTCTTAAGAACGTTCTCAACATATTCCATTATCATACACAAACATATCTCTTGGTCTTAGATGATCAAATCACTTGCATAACACATACTTAAACTCTACCTAAAAGATGTCACCCTTTAGATCACTCAACCTTAGATTCCAAACACAAAGATTAAAATCTGTTGACACATATTTGTCAAATTCCCATGTATAACATGACATCTACATCACATTAGTTTTAATAGAAATAGTTGAGTCTCATTAAGCCAAGTAATTAGTAAACTATCATATTTTATATACTTTGATAGGCAAAAATAGGAATTCCTATCTTTCAGACATGAGAATGACTACTGGAGAATTTATTGCACTAGAAACTCAATTTAACCTAACGGTTAAATTGCTTCCAGCAGAGAAGTTGGGTATGTGGAATCACCTGTAAAAATGGTTGTGTTTAGCCTTAATTGAGCACCGCTAGTAATAGTCTCATATTCATTCTCCAACTTGAAAAATCTTTATTCCTATACTTGCTTAAAGTAAGTATTAAAAGATGATAGTTTATCTTGTCTTAGGAATATTAATCAAACAAGTAGTAGATGTGATTTTTCTTTAAAATTACTTGCATTACACATACATGTGTTGATTACATGTTGATTGTTTGATATGATTTACTATCTTGACGTTATCATGATTGATAGTCAAATGTGTAAACCTTGGAAAGGTTTTGTCTGCATGTTTATATGCTTCATGTTAACATGATTTGTATGATATGTTCATTCTTTCGTTATATGTTATTTCGTAAGATTAACGTATTACTTGTTAACTCACTATATGTCATTTTTAATACATGGTGTTAGATAACTTTTGTCTCTAGTTGACATTCATTGGATTTCTTTCGTAGGATAGTCTAAATAATGCATGCTTCTAAAATGGCAGAATTGTTTGCATGAACCTATCGTTTCATTACTTTTGTGACAATGTCACACTATTTGTTTGCCATGTGTGCACCAATATGTCTAAGTACTTTTTGGTATGATGAACATTTAGAAGTCATTTTATTTTACACAAAGATCATTGTGTTAATTAATGGATAAGTGTGCTTAAGTGACTAAGCCTAACTTCAAAACAATTTCACAATGTAGTATCATAAACAATGTCATGCTATGATTATTTGTCTTGATGCTATGTGGTAACTTTGTGTCTAGTAGTAGATTATTTGTTTTATAAGATGTTGTCTTATGATATTCACATCTTTTGTCATTAAGACTTTTGTCTTGTAGGTTGATAACAAACTATTTGTTATTTCTCTTTGTTATGCTCATCTTGCATAATTGTTGTCTCATTATTGCTACTTAGATTAGTAATATGTTTATGGGATCCATTTTCTTGCATATAGCTTTAAAAGCTAATAGGATTAAATTTTAGAGGTTTGAAATTTGTGTTTGGATATCTTTCAACATACCTCTCTCCAAATCATATTGTTGCTTCCGCTTTCCTAACAACATCTCCATCATCCTTTAGTTATAACAATACACCTTCCATGAGGAAACCACATGCCTCGTCATGCGATCATCTTGCATTGATAGAGAAGAGCTACATAACTTTGAGGATGAAGTTCTTAGTATGCTAAACAACATCCGCAAAAACATTGCTAAGCTCATCGCTTGCATTGTCATTCGTAAGTCAATACAGTACACATATCCCTTAGATCCTCAAATACCGACATGTAGGTTCATACCATTCATTTGAAATCAGTTCACTCAATCACAAGTGTGTCAAACCCTCTTAACCCAACATCACAGTCTTGTACCAATACCTCGTCAAGTGAAAAACACATCATGTGTTTGACAAACCTCTTAAACGTGAACCACTAAGTCTCTTTAGACTTTGACTAGGATAAGTGAAACCAAATCAGTAGTTATAAATAAATAGACCTTAGCATGAACCTTCATTTGATCAAAAACGAAAAAACATGACCAAACCTATTCTGGTCTCACGGAACCCTTGGATAAGACTGACGGAACCAAAAGTTTGGTTCCGCCCAATCCGCGGGTACTAGGCTCAGTTTTCAACCTTTTAAAACAGACAACCCTCTCACAACCGAGTCTAGGATTTACTTTTAAATCTTCATTATCTAGAACTCCTTCATTGTCTAGGAACACCACCATAGGATCTCATCCTTTTCATTTTTTGATACATATCAAGCACGTCATTGTCAGCGCAAACAGAACCATCACTCTCAACACGTTGGTCCAACCAACACTCTCATCATTTGATGTCATTTTCATATAGGTATTTGTGATCATTGTATTCACTTCCTTCATTTGAGCATTTATCAACTGTGGTAGATGATAATATCATGACCTTAACCGTCTTCAATACTCTTATAGCACTTGCTATACAGTTTCTGAATTCATTATAACCACCACCTTCCATCACCTCTTTCACTAATCATCAACCCACTTGCATCAACCTTTAGTCATCAATTGAGTTATCACTAGTAAACTAACACCAACACTAGCATCACTAACTTTAACTCCACTTCATTTCCTCATCATAGGCATTGTTTTGTAAATGTAATTCTTATTAGAAGATTACATTCTTTATAACAGTTTACTAGATAATCACGATTGATATCACAATTGGTATATAGCTTACTCATCATAGGATGAAGTTTGCATCGATTATTTTTCTTCTTTTATAGGTTTATCTTGACGCCCTAGAGCAAGGGGGAGTTTTCGTTAAGCATATTATCTCATTTTAGGATACTAACATCATAGTGTGGTTGTCTTAAACATCACATATTGCATTGATCAAATGTACATTAGGTACAAAAATTTGATCAGACACTTCATTTTGACTTTCTAGAAGTCAAATGGGTTGACCTTTCTTGGTTGACTATTGCATATGCATATTGCTTCTTGATTGAAGTATCTCATTACTAACCTTTATTTTGTAGCTTTTCTCAACCTTGAATTCTATACGTTGGTACCCTAGCAACGAGGAGTATAGATCGAGGGGGAGTTTATCACATACTAACTCATCATCTTTAGCTTTTCTCAACCTTGAATCCTATACCTTGGTACCCTAGTAACGGGGAGTATAGATCGAGGGTGAGATTATCATATACTAACTCATCATTTTTTTTGCATTTCTCATCCTTGATACGTATACGTTGGTACTCTAGCAATGAGGAGTATACATCAAGGAAGAGCATATCATAGTCTAACCATTTGGTTTGTAGGATCATACATCATACTCTTGAAATGTATACATTGGTACTCTAGCAATGAGGAGTATACATCAAGGGGGAGCATATCATAGTCTAACCATTTTTTTGTAGGATCATACATCATATCATACTCTTGCAATGTATACGTTGGAACTCTAGCAATGAGGAGTATACATCAAGGGGGAGCATAGCATATTCTAACCATTTCTTTTGTAGGTTCATACATCATATCCTTGTTACTCCAATTAGGGGGAGTATAAATCAAGGGGGAGCTTTAAAGTTCTCAAAATCGCATTCCGCTACGCATATCTTCTTTTTGTTTCGACAAAAAGGAGGAGATAGGTCAACATAGACCAACATTGCTTACCCACGTGTATAGTTGGCGATATGCATTTCATTCATCATGCATTTTTCATATATATTCTTTTTATGTTGCACACCACTAACCTTGATGTAGGTTAAGAGTCTAGTTTGATCCATGGATCTGCTAATAACCTAGGGGACGCAACAAACATAGGAGATTGGAGTAGTCTATTTAACTTTACTAGGGATGATGCAAGCTCGCCATTTTGGGGAGAAATGAAGTTAACTCCAAGGACACACCTTTTTTGCTTCGACAAAAGGGGGAGAAAGGTGTAAACGAAGAAAGTAATAAGCTAGAAGAGTTGAGAAAGGTGTAAACGGAGAAGGTAATGTTAAAGGTAGTACGGACACAAGTAACTTTTTACATTTTACTTTCTATCACGTTTACATATTTTGTCATCATCAAAAAGGGGGAGATTGTTAGTGCAAGCAGTCTCGTTGGGGAGATTGCTAGTGCAAGCAGTCTCGTTTGTTTTGAGTGATGACAAACATGTAACTTGATACATAACGTAAAATGTACAAGTTACTTGTAATCTTATTTCGTCTCAACATACATTCAACACCTCTCGAGTCCTCGTATGATACAACACAGGTTCGTACATGTTTGTTATGTGGCATTATGATCAAACCCTTAACAAGCCAGTTAGAATGTTTAAAATACGGCTAGGTCATTAAGTATTTTAAAAAGACTAACCATTCTAGTTAGAACCTCATTTCACATTTTGCATATACAAGTATTTTTACTTGTACATCATGTTTCCTAAGTTTAATAGGATAAGTACACTTTAGGTGTCAAACTAACATGATACATCTTGCTAAACATATATTAGTTAAGCTAGTATATAAATGCTACATGATCACTAGGATACATGTTACATACATATACACATTTACATGTGTATTTCTTAAAATGGAAACTTTATTAGTTAAATATTAGGATGACATCATGGCATGCATCATGTACACAATCTTGGAAAGATTTTGTGATATTTTGTTTAGATCTTCAAGCTAACAAGTTGACTTTTGAAGATATGGCAAGATATGGTAAGATATGGTAAGATTTGCTAGCTGTCTGGTTTGACGGATCCCGCGGATCCCTTTGTTATCCCGCGGATCCCTTTGATACAAAGGGCGGATCCCTTTTGTATAAAGGGCGGATCCCGACGGATCCCGCGGATCCCTTTTTTCAAAACAGTGGGTTGTTTTACATTTTGCCTATAAATAGTTGCCCATTGTTTACCCATTGTCCAAGCCATTAGAACACACATTTCCTTTACCCTTTACACTCACTTAGATCAGTAGCAAACCATGTAGATTCATAGATTAATCACCCTTTACATAATGATCATAATGTTACTAACTTTCATTATGTTGTAAGCATACACTGTTAATGATCCTGTGAAGCAAGCTCAAGATCATGAGACATCATCCATAGCATACTTCCTGATCCACCATGAAGACTTCTTATTCAAGAAGTTCATGTAGATTCCACTTGCATATATGAAGATCCATCACAACAAGTCTAGGGAGCTTGTGATCTTCATTCATTGAAGACTTCCAAACAATGGAAGTTCATTTAGAATAGTCATTCATATCCATGATACACTTATGTCATGGATCATTGTTGATCATTGTAAACATCATACTAGATTAGATGGTTTATGTGTTTGTGCCATAAAACACAAGGTTTCTATGTTGGGCCATAAAACATAGTGGGAGTGGTTGTACCCTTGTAAAGAACTCGGTATCTAGCTTAGTACCGGAAAAAGGATAAGCGACGACAGGAGTGGTTGTACCCATGTAAAAGAACTCGACATCTAGCTTAGTGTCGGTAATTGTATAAGCGACGTTAGGTTGGTTCTACCTCGAACTAGAACCCGGTATTTAGCTTTGTACCGGAAAAAGTGTAAGCGACGTATGTAAGGTTTTCTCCGCCGAGAAGGAAGCTTGTTGATCTAGTGAAGTAACTCTCGAGTTGGGTACTCGAGGAGTGGAGTAGGGCGGAGAGGAGATCCGTGACCGAACCACTATAAATCATCGTGTTCGGTTTGCGCTTTCTTTTACTTATCTCTTTACTTTTATATTTGCATTATGTGATTGATTGTGGTGTGACTTGTTGATAATACTTGTGTGATAACATGTTTTAACTTATGCAAGTTAGAAACATCTTTCATATTAGAACAAGCTTAAACGGACATTTGATACAACAAGTTTTAAGATTTTAAAACGGTAACGTATTCACCCCCTCTACGTTTTCACACATAGCATGGAGATAAAAACAACAAGTGAGCAATTAGGAAAGTACTCGTCAAGTATAATATTCTTCAAAGCTTGCATTTCGGTTGTAACAGAACATATTGCATAAGATGGTGTTTGTATAAGATTAATGTTGCTTGAAGCAAAAATGATCACTTCTGATGATGCAAGCACTTGACAAAATTCAAATTATATAAGAAAGTGATGACTAGAAACAGGCGTATAACCTAATCAGTTTTGTTCGAAACAGCTAGTATTAACTTATTATTAATTTTCGATAAATGCGCAACTAAGTTTTTCATATCAAAACCACTAGGTTCAAAAGGATGACACCAAATGGCTATTAAAGATATCTGGAAATGCACGACTAAGTTTTTCATATAAGAACCTAATGCCTATTTGAAAAATGCACGACTATGTTCCTAACTCAATACCAGGCTGCCTCACTCCCACATAACATCACTTAACAAACACATCACGACTATGTTCCTAACTCAATTTTTCATATGGAAACTACTAGTAACCGAGCTATACCTATTTTAACAAACACAGCACGCAAACAAAAAAAACGTACTGAATATGGTTGCTCTCGGCTGGTCTTGACAGTAGGCTGCTCTCGACTGTGGTCAAGGCTATGGTCTCGACAGCAAGTGGTCTCGGTCTCGGTCTCGACAGCAAGTGAGCTAAAAAAATTACATAAACATAAACTAATTTAATGACTATAAACTTTTGGCGGCGACATGTCCCCGGTACAAACATAAACACAAAAAAAATTAAACACAAATTAAACATAAACCTGTGGTCTCGGCTTTGGTTCTCGGCTTCGGGTCTCGGCTTCGGGTCTCGGCTTCGGTTCTCAGCAGCAACTGTACCCAAAAAAAATTTAAAAAATAACAAAAAACATAATACACATATATCAAAAATTAACACATATAAAAAAATTAACAAAAATTAACATATAAAAAAAATTAGAAAAATCAAGAAATTAACAAAAATTAATACCTGGGTTTTGTAAACGAGATGGATAAAGGAAGAAATGAGATGAGAAAAAGAAAGAATTAATCGATGAGAGGTTTTGAGGAAAGAATTAAACGATGAGAGGGGAGAATTAAACGTGCACAGTGGTGCGAGTGTGGTGTTGTGGTGGTGGTGGAGATGGTGCTGTTGCGGTGGTGGCGGAGATAAGTAGAAGCTAAGAGAGATGAGGTTTTTTTTTTTTTTTTTTTTTTTTTTTTTTTTTTTTTTTTTTTTTTTTTTTTTGGCTAAGTGTTAGATCTGATAATATAGAGGGTAGGTTTTAACTATTACTTTCGACGGGGACATGTCCCCGCCGAATGTAAATTTGTATTTTAATCAGACTTTTTGGCGGGGACAAGTCCCCGTTAAAAGTAGTAATTATTCGCCAAAGCCTTTGGCGGGATAAAGTAAATGCTACGAGGGAAGATTAATTTTTTGGTGAAATCTTTCGGCGGGGACATGTCCCCGCTGAAAGTATTTTAATTAAAAAAAAAAAAAAAAAAAAAAAAAAAAAAAAAAAAAAAAAAACTCTTTTTAAATATTTTATAAATTATCTTTAATTAATTTAAAACTTTTAAAATGAATATTAATTCTTTTAAATTTAACTAAAATTTTTCTAAATTATATTTTATTAATTTAAAACTTTTTAAAATTATTTACATCACTTTTACCTAATAAAATTAAATCATTTATACTTAATTTAAAACATTTAAAATTATTTTTAAATATTTTGTAAATTATCCTTAATTAATTTAAAACTTTTAAAATGAATATTAATTCTTTTAAATTTAACTAAATTTTTTCTAAATCATATTTTATTAATTTAAAACTTTTTAATATTATTTACATCACTTTTACCTAATAAAATTAAATCATTTATACCTAATTTAAATCATTTAAAATTATTTTTAAATATTTTTAAAATTATGTTTAATTAATTTAAAACTTTTAAATTTTTTTTACATAATGAGATGTTTAACGAATGAGCCGAGATGATATGGTTGTATACGAGATGTTTAACGAATGAGCCGAGATGATATGGTTGTATACGAGATGTTTAACGAATGAGCCGAGATGATATGGTTATACACGAGATGTTTAACGAATGAGCCGAGATGATATGTTTGTACACGAGATGTTTAACGAATGAGCCGAGATGTTATGGTTGTAAACGAGATGTTTAACGAATGAGCCGAGATGATATGGTTATACACGAGATGTTTAACGAATGAGCCAAGATGTTATGGTTGTACACGAGATGTTTAACGAATGAGCCGAGATGATATGGTTATACAGGAGACGTTTAACGAATGAGCCGAGATGTTATGGTTGTACACGAGATGTTTAACGAATGAGCCGAGATGATATGGTTATACACGAGATGTTTAACGAATGAGCCGAGATGTTATGGTTGTACACGAGATGTTTAACGAATGAGCCAAGATGATATGGTTATACATGAGATGTTTAACGAATGAGCCGAGATGATATGGTTGCACACAAGATGTTTAACGAATGAGCCGAGATGTTATGGTTGTACATGAGATGTTTAACGAATGAGCCGAGATGATATGGTTGTATACGAGATGTTTAACGAATGAGCCGAGATGATATGGTTGTATACGAGATGTTAAACGAAGTAGTAGTGCATCGGTTTGAATTCTGTTGGGGTTTTTGTTTGAATATATTTCTTGAACAAGTAGTAGTGATTGTGTGACCAACAATTAGGGCTAACATACAAATGAAAATATGGTTCTAGGGTGGAAGATGGCGAGTGTAATGTATGTGTGAATGATAAATGGTGTTGGTTTTATCTTACAAGTAAATTATTAGTTAATCTCAAATGTGATGATATGGTTATACACGAGATGTTAAACGAAGGAGCCGAGATGGTAAACTATGTGATTAAATAAGCATTTTCAGCAACACTTGTTAAGGTGTGGCAAGAAAATATTACTTTAAAACCGAACCAATAAAGAGCGAAGAGACCTCACTATGAAATATAATATTTTTTGGAAAAAAAATAATTTAATAATAATTTAAAAAGTGACTTAACAGTAAAAAAAATTAATAACTAGTACTGCAAAGAAGCTAGCTGCAGTTAGCTCAAACCCTCGTTGCATTGATGTTGTAATTTAAACCTTTCTCCTGCTGCCAACAACCACCAGCTAGCATTCTTTAATATATGCTTTTCAAAATGTTGTGGCTGTGTGTTAAATTCACAACTTAAATTGTTCTTGTTGTGTCTTTGTTAATGCACATTACCTCATTCACTCAGCACACTTAAATAAATATGGTATGATTCTAAGCCTTTACTTTATGTTATATGTTTTCGTAAATTCTTTTGGCGGGGACATGTCCCCGCTAATAAATGATATACCTTATCCTCTTTAATATCAAAAAAATCTTATCCAAAATCCACATAAAATCCAAAAACCGTATCCCCCATCACTACCTTATATTCTCTCACTCTCTCTCACAACATCAACAACATCACCTCCTTCATCCCCCATCACCACCTGATAACACCAAACCTCTTATCTTCACACCAATTGCAAAATCTGAGATGCAGCGATATAATCATTTATGTGTAATTGTGGAGCAGGAAATATAAAAAAAAGAACATCACATAAACCAGATACATTTGGATGGGAATATTATGCATGTCCTCTTTCGAAGGTGAACAATTATACATTTCTTATTTATGTAAATATACAAACAATCATATAATTACATTATTTATGTGACAGCCAAGAGAAAAAGATCATGGATGTGGTTATTTTATGTGGAAGAGTGATTTTGATGAGCAGTTACGAGTAACCTCTTCTGCTTCAACATCTCACGGTTCTGGATCTGCACCAACAGGGTGCTCAAACTGTAATGAAAAAGATCTTAGGATAAACATGCTGGAGGCACAAAAGCAGGTGCTAGAGACAAGAGTAGGTGCTAGAGACAAGAGTAAGGATGCTGGAGGCAAGACTTGAAATGGCAACGAATCACGACGACCCTGACCACGCATGTCAGTCGGCTGCAATACTCCGTGAGCTGTTAGGTGACATGGACAATCTTCATATGTAATGTTGTTTGTTGTTGTTGTTGTTGTTGTTGTTGTTGTTGTTGTTGTTGTTGTTGTTGTTGTTTGTTTGTTTGTTTGTTTGTTTGTTTGTTTAATAAAATGTTGTTGTCCAAACAGGGCCGTTTGGTTTATGTTGTTTGGTTAACAACATCCCACAAGGGCCGTTTGGTTTATGCACTGAACACTTTTTTATAACCTGGAAGTCTAAATGAAATAACATTGAAGATGGTCAAAGCTCAACACTTGTTGTTGCTGTGAAAACTTAAGTATCCATCAAGATTCAACCATAAGGGGCCGTTTGGTTTATGCTGTCCAAACAGGGCCGTTTGGTTTATGTTGTTTGGTTAACAGCAGCCCACAAGGGCCGTTTGGTTATGCTGTCCAAACAGGGGTATTTGGGATTGCTTATTTCTGCACTAAAAGGGTGTTTGAGTTTATGACCTTATTTGAAGAAACAATATCACAATTAACAAACACGAAGGCAAACATTTTATTTAAAACACGCAAGAGTTCTCAACCACATACATTTCATACAGACTCAAACGAAACAACTTGACAAGCAAACGAAACAGATCAAACAAAACAACTCGACAAGCAAACGAAACAACACACGACATATACCATAACAAACATCGCCCATTCATTTTTTTTTGCTGCTACTTCCCGCTTTGCTAGAACTTGCACCATCTTTTCCCTTCCTTGCTTTCCTTTGCTTGATATATTCAAACGTATCTTCGAGATTTGTTACTCTCTTTCCCAGATCATCAAGTTTGGTGTCCAACGTGCTTTCAGCTTCATCATCAGCAACAGCCTCCAAATACTCTCTGTAGTACGGCTTTTGCCTCAGCCATTCCAGAATCCGGTCTCTCATCCACGGTGCACAGTTCTTATAAGAACCATATTCATCATAAATTTCGTAGCCATATTCATTAAGAACTTCATTAAAGAGGAGCATCGACGATAAAACCTTTGACCACTCCTCTTCCGGCGTGTAACCATCCATTGTTATGTGTGTTTTGTGAGAATTAGTGATTTGGTTATTTGTATTTTGCCGGTTATTTGTATCCACGGTTAGGTTATATATAAGTAAAACCTTGGCGGAAAAAATTGGCGCCAACACTTTTGGCGGGGACATGCTCCCGCCAAAAGCCATAAAATATTGGCGGGATAAATTTACCTTGTAGGAGGGAAAATGCTTAATACTTTCGGCGGGGACATGTCCCCGCCGAAAGATGAGCGGGAAAAAAACGCGGGAACAATTAAGCGCTCCAAGTTTGGTCAAAATTTGTCAAATATGTGAAACACTTTCGGCGGGGACTTGTCCCCGCCAAAAAGTAGCGTTGAAAATTTAGTAAACGGTCAGCGAGACTTTGTGCCAGCTCAGCAAAGTTTTTGTCGTTTAGTGACTTTCGGCGGGGACACTGGCGTCCCCGCTGAAACCTTCCTCGCCCGTCCTCTCTTTTGTTGTAGTGATTCAGATAAACTAAACACTGATTACCGTATCTTATGATGTTATACTTAGCAGTTAGCACTTGTTTTATTTCCCATAGTTGTATATATACTTGTATGATTGTTTTATAATTATCTTAAGTAATTGCGACATTTTAAAATGTAAGTTACTGACGTCAATTTCAGTTTATCGATGTTTTTTTATATATAAAAGGGATAGTTACCCGAACAAGAATCCTCAAGTTCCACCCGTCTTTGCGTCTTCAAATATATGTTCCATATAAAAGATATTTGAAGTTGTTATAATTAACGGTTATCACAAAATTATCGATATAATCAAGAACCTCCAACTATCATTAAAGAACCATTATAGAAGTATTAAGGAAATGAGAAGTATAAGTTACCTTAAAAGATGAACTTGGTGCAAATTTCTTACACACTTTTATTTGGGGTAATTATACTACAAGAATACTATACATTACACACTTTTATTTGGGATAATTAGGGGACACTAGCTATCAATGATGAGTTGGTCTAGTGGTTGGGACTTGGCTTGGTGACCTTTAGGTCTCAAGTTCAAACCCCACTAATGCCAACTTTGAGATATTAGGAAGTCTCTCTATGAGGGCTTGGCTTGGGTATACTCAAGTCAAGTATTAGGGGGCAGGGTTTACTTCTATTAATCGTCGTGCCTTCGGGCGGATTAGTAGGGGTTTTCCCCCATCGGGTATTTGAATAAGGCTTTCCACTTCGAGTGAGCTTTCTAGCGCGGGCCCAGTTAAGACAACGTAAGCTAGACCTCCCGCTATCGAATGAAATTCACCTTTCAAAAAAAATTAAGGGACACTAGCTAGCCACATTATTAGTCTAAAGTTGACAAAAGTGGTATACAATAATATACACATTTGGGCTCTGAATTATAACAGAAGCAATCAAATATATGAATTATAAAACTTATAAATTCACACGTACTCATAGTTTGAAACATGTGTGTGCCAAGCAATATAATTTGTTAACTATTAATACCATTTAACTGTATGTAAAAAAATTTATTCACCTAAGCAAAAAAGAAAAGTAAATTACTAAATTGAAAAAGTTTGAAACATCTGTTATTAATTTGTAACATTACCATTTATATATTAACAATTTATATTTGTGTCGGGTCAAGGTTTTCTAACGTTAAAAACGAATGAAAACGTACGAAAACGGATGAATATCTTTGAATGTTTTTGGAATATCTTTGAATATTTTTTGAATATTTTTGAATTAAAAAAATAATACTAATATTAATAAATAAATTAATTAAAAAAAAAAGACAAAGTTTGTAAAACGTGGCACAACACAGGGACCATTTATGTAAGAAATCTGAAAAGAAAATAGAAAAAGAAGAAGGCGAGGGTAATTTAGTCATTTGATGTTGATCAGGGACCAAACATGTAGCAAAAACTTCAAAATAAGAACCACCGTTGCACTTTCAAAACCTTAGGGACCAAACCTTCAATTTGGCAAAAAAAAATTAAAACCTTATGACGCTTTTTGCTGCTCACAGAAATATAAAACTCAAATCATGAGCTTGCAAGCACCAAAAAAGGTGATAGGCTAATAAAAGAATTCAACAAGATTAACTCTAATCATATCATTCCCTCACAAGGCGATGTGGGATGCCAAAATTCAAAACCCAATTGAATTGATTTTAACCATTTTGTAGTTGGTGGAGTATTTGAATTTATCTTGACCATCACAAATACATGTTTAGAAAAACACTCATTAATGTATGTTATGATGTTTATACTTTCACTAGTTTTACTTCCCATAGTTTTATGATGTTATATTGGCTGTTTGCAATGAAAGGTGCTCAATCTGCTCCCATGAGGTTTAAGTTAGACATATATGTGTCTAACACATATTATTGAAGCCGCGTTGGTTGCGGGTTTACCAGCTGATAGTGTTACTCGAAGATCTTTTAATTTTTTCCAAAAGTGAGTGATCATGCATAAGGAATGAATGGTGCTTGTACTTCAAGGGTTGATTATCAAATGGTTTAAGAGTTGGAGTTATGTGTTGAAGGCGCGGCTTCGTGGTTTTCTTTTCAAGGTTTTGTGTGGCAACAGGTGGTCACGGTAGCTAAGGTGTGTACGTTTAAGGTGTGCTTTTATTTTGCAGGTGTTGGTGAGAATTGATTAATATGAAGATTTATTTTACTTTTTAACTTGTATGTGTGTTTATTTATGATGTTCAAGTTAGTGATTTTGTTCATGTTTTGGACTAATGATGGGATTGATGCATGATATGACTATTTTTGTTGCTCCATAGCTACTAATCTTGGTCTTGTGTAGGTGTCATAAGTGTTGACAGGAGATTGGCTGGTTGGGACGGAATGGGAAGCCGGGTTGGTCTCATACACCCACAATCCTTTTCGCAAGTGATTAGCACTTGTTTATGAGCAAGAACAAGACGTCAAGCCGGGAAAATAAAGCAGACTGGCTAAGTGGAGAAACATGACGTCAAATATTATAAAAGCAATGAGCAAGATTACCTGTAAATGAACTTATAGAGCTCAAATAACAAGCTTGCGGGCAAGGAAACATTGACCATAGGTTTTCAGAAAGTTTGACATGCTTACTCTGAATTCTATCCTTTCCTTCCCAAAGCGATGTGGAATGCTCAAAAGTCAAAACCCAATCGACTTTAAGCAAATTTGTAGTACACTGGTGTATTTGAATTTATCTTCTTGACTATTATGAATACATGTTTTGATAAACAGTGATTAGCACTTGTTTTACTTCCCGTAGTTGTATACTTGTATGATTGTTTTATAATTATCTTAAGTAATTGCGACATCTCAAAACATAAGTTACTGACATCAATTTCAGTTTGTATATATAGTTGCCCATATCGACGTTTTATATACATATGTAAAAGTGATAGTTACCCGAACAAGAATCCTCAAGTTCCGCCATTGTCTTTGCGTCTTCAAATATATGTTTCATATAAAAGATTTTGGAAGTAATCAAATTTTATAAATAATACGAGTAAAAGTTAGAGTACACTCCAAAATACATCCCTGTGGTTTACCCAATTTCGCACCATACATCCAATTTTTTTTTTTTTTCTCCTTAAAATCCCTCCGTTAGTAAAAGTCAAACACAATACATCCACGAGGACGAACGGTGCAAAGATTGTGTCGTTAAATTGAACACATGGCAGTTAAGTAAGGGTATTTCTGTCATTTTATTGTTTCATCTACTTACCCCTCTTCTTCTACAAATCCAAAAACACAAATCCACAAACACAAACACAAATCCAAATCGACAAACAGAAACAGAAACACAAATCCAGAAACACAAAAACACAAACACAAATCCAGAAACACAAATCCAAACCACAAACACAAATCCAAAAACACAAACCACCAATAAACCACCAATTCGTTTATAAATAATCTGGTCAAATTCATGCCACCAAAGTAGAGAAATGACAAACATAAAGCTAGATTTCAAATATTAGTTGAAATGTGAAATATTAATTCGACCCTTTATTTCCAGTACACTTTATTTGCACCTACCAATTTTAAAGTCAAGGATTCTTATTATCATCCACCATTGTTGTTTTGGTGTTTACATCATTTTCTTGTTTCTCCACGGCTACTCAAAGGTTGGTAATTTCACCTTTACAATTTCACATCTTCATCATTTCAATCCCAATTCCATAACGCCTATCTCCGGTGCCATCAAAAACCCAGATTCGTTCAACAAAAACACAAACTCAAAATCATCACCAAAAACCGATCTAATCAAACAACACAGATTATCACCAAAAATCTTAAACTCAAAACTCAAAATCATCACCACAAATGATTGTCTCCCTTTTTTTTTTTTTTTTTTTTTTTTTTTTTTTTTTTTTTTGCTTTGAATCTCTTCTGAGAAATCAATAACCTACCTTGACCCTTGAACAATTAATATAAAAGGGATCTTGAAGCCTTGAACAATTAAAAGGGATCTTGAAGCCTTGAACAATTAACAATTAACAACTTCGATTAACAATTAACAATTAACAACTTCGATTTCATCTCTCTTTTCTTCTCGTTTGGTTAATATAAAAGGGATCTTGAAGCCTTGAACAATTAACAACTTCGATTTTTGGTATGGATATGTTGATTGTAGTTTGAATTTGAAGTAGTTGATTGTGGTATTTGGGGTATGATGATTTCTTTTGGATAATGGAAACAATTTCCAGCAAGCAGATCTGGATTTGTGGTTTGGTTTGGATTTGTGTTTGTGTTTTTTAATTGGTTTGGTTTGGATTTGTGTTTGTGTTTTTTATAAGGAGGAGCTTTGAATTATTTAATTTGTGGTAGAAAAAGAGTGAGTAGGTGTGAAAAAAAGACATAATTACCCTCGCTTAAAAAGAGATAACTGCCATATGTCCAATTTAACGACACAATCTTTGCACCGTTCGTCTTCGTGGATGTATTGTGTTTGACTTTTACTAACGGAGGGATGTATAAGGAGGAAAAAAAAATTGGATGTATGGTGCGAAATTGGGTAAACCACATGGATGTATTTTGGAATTTACTCTAAAAGTTATAAATTCATACGTACTAAAAGTTTGAAACTTGTGAGTTGTGAGTGCACAATCATTATAACTAGTTAACTATAATACATTTGACAATATGTTAAAAAATTAACGACCTAAACAAAAATAAAAAGTAGGACTAAATTACTAAATCGAAAAAGTTTGAAACATTGCTATTAATTTTTGACATTAACCATTTATATTTGTGGGTGTCCAAGTTTTCTAACTTTAAGCTTAAAATTGTAAGCTTGTCAAATAATGTAAAAGCCAACAGCAAAAGATTCTCCTTGCAAACTTATAAAACTCAAATCATATGATTGCAAGCAGAAAAAGTTGCCACAGGCTTTTAAAGGAATTCAACATGCCTGCCTCTAATGGTATCCTTCCCTCCTTATTTATAAGCAACTCCCACAAGCCACTTATTTTCACAATGCGATGTGGGATGCCAGTGGTGTATTTTAATTTATCTTAACCATTTTGATTACATGTTTAGATAAACACTAATTAATTTATGTTATACTTGCAATAGTTTTATTTCCCACAGTTTTATAATTGTTTAATAAGTGTCTTTTAAGTCATTGTGACATTTAAAAACATAAGTTATTGGTATAAGTCGGTAGCTCTTTTTTATGAGTTATAAAATTCTACATTATAAATATGAGAACTTTAGAATGTACGAAAAGCTAGAGAAGATGCTCGACCATGTAGAACGGCTAGTCTGATGCATGGACCAACTATTAAAACCATAGTTACTGTATATTGTAATTTGTTTTTGTCTTACTAGTGCTTTAGTTGCAAATAGGAATACAACTTGGTGATCAAGATAAATAAAATTGTAAGTTGTACAATTTGTAAATATTAACATACTCAAAATTCGAAACACCGTTGTTGCTGCCAAGATAACTAAAAATAGGCATTACTATCAATATGTCTATAAAAATCTTGTAACTGGAGGAAATGATTTGGTTTCACAGGTTAAATGTATTTTGCAAGACACAGTGATAAGTATATAAGAGTGTCCCTTTTAAACACGTCGTGTGCTCATCAAGAGCCTTATGTACTATATCATTAGCTCTATATATTAAGCCATTTAAGCTCTATCAAGAGAGCCTCAAAAACCCGTTTCATGTTCATGTGTTGTTCATGTAAGTTCCAAGCATAATTAAGCATGTTGCATCAAGCGCATTTTTGTAATTCCTCACTTAGCTTATCTAGATCCCTAGCTTGAATAAGGATTGTACTTGCAACGATTGAAAAAGATTTTCATTGATGAACTTCAACGATTGATGCTGATACATGAGGATGAATGAGCATATATAACGACTATTTTTGTTGCTTCATAGCTACTAATCTTGGTCTTGTGTAGGTGTCATAACTCGTAAGTGTTTGAAAGGAGATTGGCTGGTTGGGACGAAATGGGAAGCCGGGTTGGTCTCGTACACCCACTATCATTTTCGCAAGTGGTTTACGAGCAAGAACAAGACGTCGAGCTGGGAAAATAAAGTAGACCGGCTAACTGGAGAAACATGGGGTCAAACATTATAAAAACAATGAGCAAAATTCCCTGTATGCGAACTTATAGAGCTCAGATCACACAAGCTTGCAAGCAGAGAAAAGTTAACCATAGGCGTTCAGAAAGTTTGACATGCTTACTTTGAATTGTATCCTTGCCTTCCTATTTATAACCATCTGAAAAAACCCAATCGAGTACACTGATATATTTGAAACTTTGTGAGCGCACAAGCATTATAAAAACTGGTTAACTATAATACATTTAACTGTATGTAAAAAAAAGTTAATCACCTAAGCAAAAACAAAAAGTAAATTACTAAACTGAAAAAATTTGAAACATTTGTTATTAATTTATATCATTGACCATTTGTGACATGTCAAGGATTTTCGAACTTTATGTTTAAAATTGAAAGCTTCTTCAAAAAATTAAAAAACTACGGCAATATCTCATCCATGCAAAGTTATAAAAAACCACGGCAATATCTCATCCAAGCTACTTTTCTTTACAAAGCGATGTGGGATGCCGGTGGCGTATTTGAATTTATTTTACCCTTTAGAGCAATAGGTGTCATGACATCACAAAACTACTCATTTGGGTCTCACGGGGTGCCATGTCTTCATGACATACCTCCCTTTACAACCCTCCTTATCATAACAAACCACAACTTACTCATTTGGGTCCCACCAGTTCCTATTTAATTTTATTTATTCAAATTTCCAAATAAACTAAATTCATTTCATTAAAAATAAAAATACATTACAACATATTAAAACACGATACGAAAAAAAATCATACAATACAAATAAAAATACGATAAGACCGGGATTTATTCAAATTCAAATTTAAAATTCAAATTCAAATTCAAATTGAAAATTCAAATTCAAATACGAGCGGGATTTATTTAAAATTCAAATTCAAATTTCAACGGGCGAGATTTATTCAAAATTGAAATTTACTTTTCAAAATGTGCCTATAAATACCCATTCACATTCACAGACTTCTCTCATACACACACACATTCAAAATCAAAATTCAAATTCAATGTCTCGCAAAGACTTCTCCCAACAATTCCCCAGTCACCGCGACTTCTCCCAACAATTCCCAAATGAAAACGACTTCTCATAGCAATTCCCCAGCTCCAACCTGATTCCAAATGAACCGGTGAACACTCCACCGAAAGATATCTTTCCGGTATTCACACCGGAAATTGAACCGGTAAATACTCCACCGGTTGTGGAACACCAACCCACTCCACCGGTTGTGGAACACCAACCCAATCCGTTTGGACTCACTGAGGATGAACTCCGACTTCTTGAGCAGGATGAGGAAGTCAAGAGAGAAACAGAAGAAAGAGAACTACGAGAGGAAGTTGCTCGTATGGAGCAGGAAGCCAGGGATGCAGAACATCTTAGGAAGAACTGGTTTGACATTATGGAAGCAAAGTATTATAATGGCGAGTTTAGGGAGTCTTCGAGTGAGGAGGGTTATAACTCAGACTTTTCATTGTAATTTGTAGTTTCATTTTCATTAGCGTATCGTAGTTTGTATTAATCGTACTTTGTATTTTCAATTCGATGTTTAATGTATTTTCAATTCGATGCTTAATGTACTTGTTAGAGTTTAATGGAAAAATATTAATCGTGTATGACTAGATTCGAACTCGGGACCGAGGGATTGCACACTTTACGTAAGAATGATCAAAGAAATAATTAATATATAACACCATAATATATTTTAATTATTTGGACACGAAATAACGACTAACGGACGTTAAGTAATTAACGGAATTGACTAACGACCGTTAGTGAATAAAGGAAGGACCGTAGGTGCAAATAGGAGTCAAGAAGGATCTAGAATCCCTATAGGATTAGGTCTAGCCGATCGGTTTAGGGACTTTGTTTCCTAATTTGATACCAACTTGTTCTCCAAGATGTGTAGCCTATAAATACAAGGCCTAGGGGTTATTGTTTTTCACCTTGTGCATGATACTATAACCCTAAAGTTTTCTTCCTTCTTTTCTTAGCAAATCCGATCGGATCCAACACTTAGGTGGATCGATTTTTTTGTTTTCAAAGTAAACAAATAGTTTGGTTTTCTTGTGTTCATTCACTAGCATCAATCTTTCATCGGTTATAGTACGCGTGTACAAGATTTGTTAGTTTACTTACTTTAGTAAACACTATCTTGGATTGTGAAACAAAAAGGTAAGGGGTTTCACGTTAACCCTATTTGTTAGATCAAGTAGAAGAATTCAAGTTCGATCCTTATTCTTGCTAGGATCAAAGGTATGTAACTTTTATTATTCGGTAATCTTTATACATGTTAAATATATGATCCATGCTTCTGCTACTTGCTTTGATGTGTGTTTATTTATTTAGATGATTGTCATGTTATTTAAATTCCAACAGTGGCATCACGAGCCGCTTAACATGTAGTTGTATTACCAAAAAGCATAAAAATTGAATTTTGATTTGCATTAACATGTTAGTTGATTTTTTCTAGGGTTTTTTTAACATACAAAAAATCGAATCATAATTTGGGGGTGGGGGGGGGGGGGGGTTTCGACCCTCTTTTAATAAAAAGTTAGTTTTGTAACCCTAAATTAGGAACATGTGTGTTTATGTGTTTATATGAATAAGGGTTACGTTCCTGGATTAATCCATGATACTTCATGCAAGGTAATCATGGATTAGGGTTTGTTTTATGTGCTACATGTTTTAGATAAATCTAAAATTAGGGAAGATCCAATTAATTAAATTAATGAATCCGTTATGTGCAACGTGGTATATAATTATTAAGGCTTACGCGACCAACTTGTTGGTGTCTGTGGTCCATTGGGTACAATGCGCTCGAAAACCAATGGAAGGCTTAGTAATTATATACATAATAATTCACATAGAGATTATTAATAGGATTTATCAAAAGGTTTGCATGTGGCTATATGATTTAATGGTTAAGATTATATGCGTTATTATGTGTTTAATTATTTTTTGTTAAATTACTTGACTTTTTTTGTTTAAATTATTGTTGAATTGTAAGCAAAAAGAAGGTAATTTTTGGTATAAAAAATAAATGGATCTAATAACTATGAAACCTTAATGTGGTAAATTATTTATTGCCAAGTCTTATGTGCCGACAGTGGTTCGCTTCGACGGTAATTTGCTCCCAGGCGAGACTAGCAATTTTATAATTTACAACATAAATTTTATAAGACTTAGAATCATAAACTTTTAATTTGATTGATGATTTTTTGCACCAATAGTTGAACGGCGGACCTAGTTTGACAAACTATAAGGTAGGTATAAGGTTGGTTTCGCATTAAATTGTGGCCTTAAAGAGACTCCATTCTGTCTCTCCGCTTGCTTGTGCGTCAAATTGGACTTACCAAGTACCATTATTATATGTGCAAAATCATCTTAAGGGTGAATTGACCTCAATTTCACACGCCACTTTTGTGGTAATTATCCGAATAACTTGAGTCTTTTGACTCATGCAGCAGTAGGATATAGTGGGCGATAATTGTAGGTAATTCTTTGATTGGTGAACCCAATACCTCAATTAAAACTTTGTTGATTTAACTCTTAGTGAATTGGTAACTAAAAATTGTTTTGAAAACTTATGATACGAAGATGTGTGCATGCTTCTTCGTACATATTTTGATTGTCACATCAAAATAAATACCCTAAAAATTTAAGTCCATGCTATCTAATTATAAGATACACTTGAAGTTAATATCTAGCGTAAGTGAGACCTTGACATAGATATCAATGACAAGGTAAATTACATACTTTCATTACTGGCAGATCAACTGATGTAATGAAACTATGTTAATTTGCAAGTTTCTAAATTAGACGACTTAATTAAGTTATAAGTGAGACCTTGAGACTTAAAGCATGAGATGGGAAGAAACATGCTTACATTCCAAATTGTTTGGCAAATGTAATTCCCATAATGATCTAGGAGTCGGAAATTGTTTTGCCGATTATTGTACGACAAGTTACCATCTTTTGTACTTTCACTACTAGCAGATCTTCTGATGTAGTGGAACTATGGAAAGTTGGATCCTAGTTTTAAAGAAAATTAAATGGTTATATTATATTTCATGGGTAATTTTATTTTCTTGAAAAATTGTATTATTAGAATACTAATATTTGAACTTTTTCTGTAGAAATGGCTCAACTCGAAACAGCTGCACTAAGTTCCGCTTTCAAAGCTCATTTTGAAAGGGAAAAACTGACTGGCCCTTATTTCAATGATTGGCATCGGTCTCTGAGGATTGTCCTGCGTGTGTCCAAGAAGCTAGATTATTTGACTAAGCCTTGCCCACAGCAGCCTGCTGACACTAAATCTGATGAAGTCAAAGCAGCCTGGCAAAAGGAGTATGATATGCATAATAAAGTAGCATGCTTAATGCTCGGGAGTATGATTCCCAAGTTGCAAAAGCAATTTGAGAATTATTTTCCTATGGATATGCTAGATGAACTCCAAAAGACCTATGAAACACCTCCAGTTGTCGAACTGTAAGATTTGATCGATCAATTCCATAGTTGTAGGCAAGGGGAAGATAAACCCGTTCGCGATCATGTGTTAGAGATGAAAAGTTACATCGATTGTATCCAATAGATGAACTATGCCTATGCCGAGAATGTTAATGTGAACTTAATCAATAGGTCTTTGAACAAGGACTTTAAGGGTTTTGTTCAAAATTACAACATGCATTGCCCGGAGAAGACAATAACGGAATTGCTCGCAATGCTCCTTGATTATGAAAAGGGTTTACCAGGCAAGGACAAGGCTCCTACTCCTCAAGTACTAGCACTACAAAGGGGTAGGGTTCAGAAGCCAAAACCGCAAGAGAATAAGGGGAAAGGTAAAGCTGACAAGGGCAAACAAGTTGTGACCTATCAGCCTGCACCTAAGAAGGCCCCTCAGAAGAACAAGCCAAATCCCAATAAGAAGGATCAAGGTTGTCATCACTGCCACAAGATAGGATACTGGAAGAGGAATTGTCCTCTCTATCTCGAGGAGTTGCGATTGAAAAAGATGAAGGGTGAGACTAAGAAAGCCAGTACTTCAGGTAACTTTTTCATGATTGAATTATATTCATTAACTCTGTCACACCCCAAAAATGGCACAGCGGAATGACATTTACGGGGTATGACCTCATAGACAAGAACACAAGGTGTCACAACAGAGAAACACTAAATGCATAACACACGGTAGATAATAGTCGCAAACTCCCACAAACGGGATAAGTACAATATCCAAGGTAAACATAAGCCTCAAAGTTAAAAACGTCACTAAGGAAAGTCAAATGCAACTCCACGAGATATAACTCGGGAGGGTCTTGTCTTAAGTCTTGCTAAGCCAGTCAATACTCTACCTTCTAAGCAGCGTCAATAACAACTGAACATGGTACTAGAAAACGTCAACATAATGTTGGTGAGCTCGTAGGTTTAAAAGTAAAACCGCTGAGCTGTGATATATAACATAGGACAATAGTGCACATGAATACCAATCACAAGCATGTTATCCAAACAGTAATAGTGTCGCGCCAACTGAACCTATAATGTCCATCATACACATAACCAATATCACGTGTGGAGCTACCCCGATAGATCTATCAACACGTAGGCTCTCAACAGAGAGTTAACAGTTACACAACTGAACCTAAAACACGTAGGCTCTCAACAAAGAGTTAACAGTTACACAAACTGAACCTATAAACACGTAGGCTCTCAACAGAGAGTTTACAGTTGCACCAACTGAACCTATAACCTGTGGGCTCTCAGCAGAGAGTTAACAGTAGCGCAATCAAGTAATCACAAAACAAACACGTCACAGCATATAATTGCATCATTACACATAATGTCCAAAAACATGAAAACAGTATAATCACAGCATGAAAACAGTTAAAATATCATTTGAGTATCATTTTCCCCCAAGGAAAAACATAATGAAAAAGGGGCTACGAGAACTCACCTTAGTCCCAGCAACGCAATATCACAATATCAGGAAGTAGAACAGCACAATAAACCAAACAGTAGCACAACACAACAAAAATTAAGGACGTCACAGCACAACGGACTCGGCACAACCTAATAATATAAACTTGTCTTAACATCTATTCCCAGAAAGTACAAATCTCCAAAAGTTAACTATTCCCAAGTATATCCCATTTCAATTCCAAAATCTCCTTGTTATATCCATTTATTAGTGTTTGGTATCATCGTGTGTGCAGTGGTGACACGACATGGACTCAAGTGAACTCACGCCAAAACAAATGACCAATCATAAACAACTCACAAAACAAGATCAAGGTATAAGTCGATAATGAAATCAATACTACTCTAAATAGTATTTCTCATTTTACGTGCCCTCAAAACATTCAATAACTCATATTAAATAAAACATTCCATTTTAAAATGTCCCTTTTCCATTTATTAGTTTTCGTTAAATATCAAGTAACGATAACTCTTGTTAGTTAATATTTATCGTATAACCTTTATTATTTATTTTCGTTGTCTAATATATTTATCTTATCAAATCACTTTGTTACTAATTAGATTTAACAACAATTAGTTCCTTAAACTGAACTCGACACTTTTCATTTCCTTTATTTTCCATTTTGTCCAAATCTAATTTCCATAAAATATTAAGTCAAATTATTATAACCTCAACCCAAACAATATACCCCTCGGTCCCAGTAACGGGTCAACAAGTCAACATAATGCTTATTAGTCCAACAATTTAAGTCAAGTCCATATAGGCGAAACCAAAGGTATACCAAGACCACAAGGTCTCGGCTAACCCTTGTCAAGGCCAAAACATCACAATTCTAATTTTAAACCAAATCCACATGTTCTCAATATTACCCTACAGGTCAGAATAGTTAACTCAATACCATGCCGAGACCACAAGGTCTCGGCTCAACTTCGATACAAATGAACCGACGCAACAACAATAACTTTGAACCCAAATCCCATCTAAACTTGAACCAGAAATAAAATTAACTTACCCCAACGGACCACCTAGGCACAACAACACAAACAAAACTGAATCTAAACTCAGTCACCAATCTATATCAGACCAAACATGATACAATCTTACCATGCCGAGACTCTAGGGTCTCGGCTCAAGCTGTACGCCAAGAGACTGAGCCACACGAACCACAAACGGATCAAAAATAAATCCAACCTTAACCAAGACTAGACCTAGTCGAAACTTACCCAAAACCCATGAGTGGGTGGCATACCTGTGACCACATCGAACCAATATCAAACCAAAAACCAAAACTCGAAAGAAAATAAATAAAATAAGCTTAAGAGCTTATTATTAAGCTCGTTTGGGAGCTTATTCGAACCAACCAACATCCAAAACTAAGCTCAGGTGAGCTTTCTTCCTCGGCACCGTGAACCAAAACGCGACACAACACGAAAACTAAACACAAGATTAATGATACCACAATTTCATTACGTTTTTAATAGTTTTTAATCTTTTTCTTTCGTTTTTAACCCTCACCGATTCACAAACCCTTGTGAATCGGTGGTATTCTTACCCTTTTCTTTAGATCCGATCGACACACTTACCAAGGCAAGAAGAAATGGAGAAAAAGGTTGGCGGTGGTAGTGCGTAGAGTGGTTATACGGCGTGTGTGGTTGCTAATCGGGTTAAGGGAGGAAAGAGGAAGGTTTTATGGGTGGCGGTGTGGCTTTAGTGGTGGTGGTTGGGTGATGTTAGCGGCTGAACAAAAGGGAAGGAGAAGGGTTTGGTAGGATTTTTTGTGTGGTGTGTATCTCCTTCTGCTGTTTCGACTCGATTAAAGAGAGAGGAAGGAAATAGTTTTGACCAAACTTTCTTTGATGGACTCTTGTGATGAGGCTATTTTGAGCAAAGGTTGCCATCAACTCCACCTCCAAGAATGTCTCATGACTTTGGGAAGAAGAGAAGCAGCGAAAGAAAGATGGAAAGCAACTGGTCCAATAAAAGCTGATAAAAAGATAATAAAGGAAGTAGTGGACGGTTGTGGTTGGGAATAAAGGGATAAGTATTGTTTTATTATTACCCGTGTACCCCGTGTCCCGTTGAGCTAACTTTTAAATGTGATCCCTCGGTTTGGTAAAACTACAAAATTATATTTCTGGAAACGTTTTTATAAAACTGGTTTAGAACAAGGTCATTGACTCCGAACATTAATTATAAAATTTAAGTTATTTCTTCCGGGTGTCGGTACACGTTTGGTAGTGTTTTTCTGTTAAGATTGACTATAAATATATCCATATTCATTTTAACGCGTCAAAGTTCGTCATTTCTCATATTATTAAGTTCTATTGTGCCGACTCACGTTGTGCGGTCTAGCTCACAAACACACCTAAAAGTGAACACATAACTAAATAAACATATCATCACGAACTCAAGGTCGCGCAAGGACCTGGAAAATTCACAGTTGCTACAAACTCGTAAATTAAATTCCTGGGTATATGATACTGGATGCAGTATTCACATTTGTAAAACGCTGCAGGGATTTAGAGTGAGAAGGAGACTCGCCTATGGGGAGAAATTTCTGCAAGTGGGCAATGGAGCACAAGCAGTTGTTGAAGCCATAGAAATTTTTGAATTAGTTTTGCCTTCGGGCTTAATACTGAATTTGAATAATTGTCATTATGCACCTTCTATTGTTAGAGGTGTCATTTCCTTTTCATGTTTATTGGATATTGGATTTCATCATACTGTTTCTAGCAATGGAATTTCTGTTTCGTTAAATAATGTTTTTTTATTTTAATGTTATTGCTGTGAATGGTGTTTTTGAGATTGATATGAATGAACATAGTGATTATAATTCGATGTATATCATCAATAATAAGAGAGTCAAGAATGTCTTGGATTCGTCTTATCTTTGGCATTATCGACTTGCCCACATAGGCAAGACTCGCATGCAAAAGCTGCAACGTGATGGGCTTTTGCAGAATATCAATGATGAGTCATTTGATAAGTGCGAATCTTGTATATCTGGGAAGATGACTAAGAAACCTTTTAATAACCGTATTGAAAAGGATGATGATCTACTTGCTTTAATACATACTGATGTGTGCGGACCACTTATACATACGTCAAAGAGAGGTGCTAGCTACTTCTTAACCTTCACGGATGATTTCAGCCATTATGGTTATGTTTATTTACTTAAACATAAACATGAGGTGTTTGAAACATTTAAGGTTTTCAAAGCTGAAGTAGAACTGCAACTTGGAAAGAAGATTAAAGCTCTTCGATCCGACAGAGGTGGTGAATACCTAAGTCAGGAGTTTAAAGATTATCTAAGTGAGAATGGAATTGTCCAGCATCTCACATCTCCATATACTCCACAACAAAATGGTGTATCTGAGAGAAGGAATCGTACATTATTGGATATGGTACGATCTATGTTTAATCTTACTACTCTGCCGTTATCCTTTTGGGATTATGCCTTGGAATCTGTGATTCGCATATTAAATATGGTTCCAACCAAGAAGGTTGATAAGACACCCTATGAGTTATGGTTTGGGAAAACACCTAACTTGTCTTATTTAAAGGTCTGGGGTTGTGAGGCGTTCGTTAAACATGACTCAGCAGATAAACTCCAACAGAGATCTGTAAAGTGTATCTTTGTAGGATACCCAATGGAAACAATTGGTTACTACTTTTACTTCCCACCTAAAAACAAAGTAATTATTGCTAGGTATCCAGATTTTCTTGAAAAAGATCTCATATCCCAAGAATTCAGTGGGAGGCTCTATGATCTGGAAGATGATCAAGAGGATACATTACCTTCTGAAAACACTAGCAAACTTCATGTGGAACCGGAAAGTCTGGGTCCTCCATCTGAAGTGATTCCCATTCGAAGATCCGTAAGGACTGTGAAAGCACCTGAACGTCTATGTCTTAACGTAGAGGTTGAGGAAACTATATTAGGGGACCTTGGAGAGCCTGCTAATTATAGAGCTGCCATGAATGATCCTGAAAAGGAAAAATGGCAGATTGCTATGAATGGGAAAATGCAATCCATGAGAGATAATCAAGTCTGGATTGAAGTAGACCTTCCTCCCAATGCCAAGGTAGTTGGGAGTAAGTGGCTCTTCAAGAAGAAGACTGACATGGATGGCAATGTACACACCTATAAGGCCCGTTTGGTAGCTAAAGGCTTTACCCAAACATATGGCGTTGACTACGAGGAGACCTTTTCTCCTGTAGCTGACATTAGGGCCATTAGGATTCTCATAGCCATAGCAGCATACTATGATTATGAGATTTGACAAATGGATGTCAAAACCGCCTTCTTGAATAGTCGTCTAGATGAAGACATCTATATGGCGCAGCCTGAGGGGTTTGTAAATCCAGAATTTCCAAACCGTGTATGCAAACTTCAAAGATCCATTTATGGATTGAAGCAAGCATCATGGCAATGGAATAAGAGATTTGACGAAGAAATCAAAAGGTTTGGATTTACTCAGAATCTTGATGAGCCATGTGTATATCACAAAGCTAGTGGGAGTGATGTTGTTTTTCTAGTTCTATATGTTGATGACATATTTATCATGGGTAAAAACATTCCAAGTTTGAAAGAGGTGAAAGTCTATCTTGGGAAATGTTTTTCCATGGAAGATCTAGGAGAAGCAGCATACATTCTGGGAATCAAGATCTATAGAGATAGATCAAGGCGGTTAATGTGTTTAAGCCAAAGTGCTTACATTGACAAGATATTGAAGAGATTCAGTATGCAAAATTCCAAAAAGGGATTTTTGCCAATGCAAGTAGAACATGGCTTAAGTAGCAAAGCTTGTGCTTCAACACCTGAAGAGGTAGCATGCATGAAGAGAGTCCCTTATGCTTCGACTGTGGGATCTATTATGTATGCGGTAAGATGTACAAGGCCCGATGTGGCGTTTGCTCAGAACATTACCAGTCGATATCATCAGAATCCAGGTGAACTCCACTGGACTGCTGTGAAACATATTCTCAAGTATTTGAGATCTACGAAGGATATGTTTTTAGTGTACGGGGGAAATCCAGAAGCAGAGCTGTGTGTTACAGGTTACTACGATGCATCCTGGAAGTGTGATAAAGATGATACGAAGTCTCAGACGGGTTATGTCTTTGTCATCAATGGAGGAGCAGTGGATTGGAAGAGCAAGAAGCAGAGTACTATAGCGATGTCTGCAACAGAAAGTGAGTATATTGCTGCCTCATAAGCTGCAATGGAAGCAGTCTGGATTAGGAAATTCGTTTCAGGGCTTGGAGTTATGCCCTAAATCGAAAGACCTATAAAGATGTATTGTGACAATTCAGTTGCAATTACATTTGCCAATGAGCCTGGAATCATGAAAGGCACCAGACATTTCCCGATTCGATATCACTGTGTTAGAGAACAAGTGGAGATAGGCGAGATCGAGTTACTCAAAGTTCACACAGATGACAACTTAGCGGATCCATTAACGAAGGCTCTACCCGGTGGAAAGCTTAAACAACTTTCTGAAGGCATAGGACTTCGTTTAGCTAGTAGTTTCATGCATATCTGTGATTAGTGTTTAGATAATGGGATGTTATTGAACAGTTATTATTTTAATGAAATAAAATACTTGTTATGTTTGTTTATCATTTTCTTAATAATATATCCTATATTTGCATGTTTATATCCTTGAATATATTTATATATTCTAAACTGTCCGTTGTCGGTTAATGATATGGGAATATCATTAAACTAAGACAAATCTGAGTATTGGTAGAATATACTTGAAAGTATATTGATGCGTTGTCGTACCAATTTCACATGATATTCAATGATTTGAATATAGGACTTATCCCGACTTTATGAGTTTACTTTATGGATCTTGTCATTAAGTAAATCATGTGCATATAGTTATCCTCAGACTTGAGATTCCAGATAACTGTCATGCATATAGTGCATTTCTGTGATTCAATTTACCTCTATACGTAACTGGTAGCTATAAGGATTGTTTTCGAAAGCGTTGCGAAGTGCATGAGTTATGCTCGTAGTCAAGATAGGATTTGTTCCTTCAAATTGTTTGGAGTTTAATACTGCTGGGCCCCTCGTAGGATTAGTAAGATGTATGTGTGGCCACACCCAAGATCTCCCCTGAATAGTTCAGAAGATTTGGTAATCTTATTTAATCAGAAACAACGAGAAACAAAATTATTAATAAAGAATGACTTAGATCCATATCTTTATTAATGTAGTATTAGAAACAAAAGGATGAGTATGATGATTAATCATCGAATGGTTTTACAGGAGACCACCACCCGAGTTGTACTTGGGGCATTAGCGTGTTGCTAGACGCTAACCAATGTCAATTACACTTTTAATAGATTTCCAAGTGGGAGCTGTTAGAGTTTAATGAAAAAATATTAATCGTGTATTACTAGATTTGAACTCGGGACCGAGGGATTGCACACTTTACGTATGAATGATCAAAGAAATAAGACACGAAATAACGACTAACGGACGTTAAGTAATTAACGGAATTGACTAACGACCGTTAGTGAATAAAGGAAGGACCGTAGGTACAAATAGGAGTCAAGAAGGATCTAGAATCCCTATGGGATTAGGTCTAGCCGATCGGTTTAGGGACTTTTATTCCTAATTCGATACCAACTTGTTCTCCAAGATTTGTAGCCTATAAATACAAGGCCTAGGGGTTATTATTTTTCACCTTGTGCATGATACTATAATCCTAAAGTTTTCTTCCTTCTTTTCTTAGCAAATCCGATCAGATCCAACACTTAGGTGGATCAATTTTTTTTTTCAAAGTAAACAAATAGTTTGGTTTTCTTGAGTTCATTCACTAGCATCAATCTTTGATCGGTTATAGTACGCGTGTACAAGATTTGTTAGTTTACTTACTTTAGTAAACACTATCTTGGATTGTGAAACAAAAAGGTAAGGGGTTTCACGTTAACCCTATTTGTTAGATCAAGTAGAAGAATTCAAGTTCGATCCTTGTTCTTGCTAGGATCAAAGGTATGTAACTTTTATTATTCAGTAATCTTTATACATGTTAAATATATGATCCTTGCTTCCGTTACTTGCTTTGATGTGTGTTAATTTATTTAGATGATTGTCATGTTATTTAAATTCCAACAGTACTTTCAATTCCTAGTTTGGAAAGTACGAAAAACTAGAGAAGATGCTATGGAGTATAATAAGCACAATCAATTTCTATAAAATTTTCTGTTTCTTATAACTGGTTTCCATTTCTTTTTTACACATGTATAATTTTTTTAATTATATCCTGTCTTTCGGTTCTTGAGACTCATAGATTCAACATGTCGGACCGCTTGAACCACCGACCAATTGGACCGACTATTAAAACCATAATTACTGTATATTGTGATTTGTTTTTCTTCTTACTAGTGCTTTACCTGAAAATAAGTATTACGTCCAAGAAGACCGTAAAAATCTTGTAACTTGGAGGAAACGGTTCGGTTCAACTAGTTTATTTATAATAGAATCTGCATGCACAAGTTAAATGTATTTTGCAAGACATACTCATAAGAGCACAAGGTACCGTAACGCCGGCCCGAGCGTTATGCCGACGTGGCTCGGCGTTATGACACCGGCCCCAAGCAAGTTGCACGCCTAATGCCCAAGTTGCCCGAACGTGTGCTGTAAGTTAAGTGTTTTTTTTTTTTTTTTTTTTTTTTTTTTTTTTTCCAGATTTAGAAGTGTGTTTGTATGTTTCTATACTGTGTGTTTTGTGTTTTTATAGTGTGTTTTTAGAGTTCTGAGTAAGAAGCGAGAGAAGAAGACAGGTAGGTGTTTGATGATGGTGGTGGTTGATGAGGTTTTATATTTATATTTTTTTAAGTTATTTTGGTTTGATTTATGGTGTTGTGTGTGTGTTTTATATTATTTATTTATTTATTTTTTGGTTTTTAGTTTTATTATAAATTAGTAATTTTTTATTTAATAAATGAAAATATATTTTGTTTAAATAATTAGAAAAAAGGGATCAAAATTAACACGAAGAGTTGAGATCAATATAGAATCAAAATTATTTAAAAATCCAATGAACTAATTCTAACCACTAATTTTTTCATCAAAATAATAAGGGAAAATCATCTGAAAAGGCATCATACTTGCCACCTTATTCTTTTGTAAGCATCATACTTTTTTTTTTCCTATAGTGGGCACATACTCCCTTAATCAGCACTATTGTAAGCATTTTGATGACGTGGCATGATCTAATCAGAGTTAATTACATAAATTTACATAAATCGTCCATGTGGCTCTAAGCATTTTCACCATTCGTCCTTGAATAAAACACTTGTGTTATCCCTTCTCACTTCACACTCATCCACATGTATTCAAATTAACCCATAAACCATTAAGCTTCCAGTTTATTTCTAGTCCCACCACCACCACCACCGGCGACAGTTTACCGGAATCATATCTCCGTCAATCAATGAAACTCAAAACCAAAAACCAAACACTTCTCAATTCATTTTCAAAAGGCCCAAGCACTAATTCAATCAAAACCCTTGAAACCTTATCTAAAAAGGGTTTAAGATTAGACACTAATTCATTATCTTGTGACCCACACACTCATTTCTATCTTTTCAAAAGACCACTGATATCTTCTCCCCCGCCACCACCATCATCTTACTGCCACCACTCATCTTGTTTATGGCATCACCTATCTTAGAAACCCTAAAAAAAACAAAAATTTAAAACAAACATGTTGTAGATTTCAGATCTGAGTGAACCCATTCTTGTATGTTTGGAGATTTAAAATTTTGTAGGTGGTGGTTGATGGTGGCCGTGGTTATGGCAGAATTAGGGTGATAGGTGATATGGATATGTTGTGGTGGAGTAATGACGGTGGTTTAGTGATTGACGAATGGTCATGTTCATTGATTTCTCGTGTTGGATTTTTTTTCTTGATTATGTTGATGTATTTATGTTAGTTTAATCATTTTATATGATATGATACGGTTATATGGGTTTGTTTGATGGTGTGGTACTTTGGTGAGTGCCGCAGCAGATTATGAAGGTGGTTTGGTTAATGTGTATTGTAAGTGTGGGGAGATTTGGGATGCGCGTAAGGTGTTTGATGAAATGCCGGTGGGATTGTTTAAGGAGGTGGTGAAGGATGGGGATGAGGGGTGTGATAAAGAGCTTGTGGTGACGAGTGTTTTGAGTGTATTTGATGGATTCGAGTGTTTTTGATGGATTTGAGTAGCTGCGCTTTTTGGTGGTGGTGGAAGCGGCTACGTCCGATATAAGTGGTGGTTCTGGTTGCAACAGAGACGGGTCTGGTTGGTGGTTATGGCCAACTCAACAGTAAGATTGCACCAGCTCAATAAGCATGCAGGTGAAATTACTTTATCCAGGTTTATATTTCTATCATCTGCATCTTAAAGCATTTAAGCCAAAGAGAAGACTAACCAGATATTTCATGAAGAAGATGAGAAAATGCGCTAGTGACATACTGCTTCAAAGCAACACGAGCAGCCTGAATCCAAGAAAATTTAACTTCAATCAGAATAATCACTCATTAATTAGATGATTATTTTTTCAACTACAACTTTATAAAGATAACAATTAGTGAGGATTGGCAACCTCAAAAGCAAAATCTTGTAGAGCAGCCTCTGGTAAGACTTCATCAATCAATAGGACATCAGTCCAAATAACAATTGTTCTGTTGTGAGGATAAATTTGAAATGAAAGTGATGATAAAGTGTGTGAGAGAAAACAGTGTTTGGTGTTGATGTCATGGTTGGGTGTTTGGTGGGTCGGTAGTGGTGATGTCGTGGTGGTGTTTGGTGGGTCAGTGGTGGTGATTTTGTGGCAGGAGGTGTTTGTGGTTATGGGTTGGTGGTTTGGTGAGTCGGTGGTGGTGGTTTGGTGGTGATGTCGTGGCAGGGGCTATTTGTGGTAATGGTTTGGTGCTTTGGTGGTGATGTATTGGTGGTTTGGTGAGTCTGTGGTGGTGGTTTGGTTGTGATGTCATGGTGGGAGGGGGTGTTTGTTGGTTGATGGTGATTAGTTTGAGTTTATAGCCACAAGGACGAAATGTGTAAATTATTAGAGCCAAAGGGACCTTTTATGTAATTGATTCAAGGACGAATGGTGCAAATGCTTAGAGCCACAGGGACGATTTATGTAAATTTATGTAATTAACTATGATTAGATCATGCCACGTCATCAAAATGCTTACAATAGTGCTGATTAAGGGAGTATGTGCCCACTATAGGGAAAAAAAAGGTATGATGCTTACAAAAGAATAAGGTGGCAAGTATGATGCCTTTTCAGATGATTTTCCCAATTGATTGTGCTTATTATACTCCATAGCATCTTCTCTAGTTTTTCGTACTTTCCAAAGTTATCGTATTTATAATGCAGAATTTCATAACTCATAAAAAAAAGGAGCTATCGACTTATATTAGGAACTTATGTTTTTAGTTGTCACAATTACTTAAAGATAATTTATAAAACTATGGGAAATACAACCGGTGTAAGTATATCATCATAATATACATTAACTAGCATTATAAATTTGTAAGCTTGCCAAATAATATAAAAACCAACAACCAAAATAACTGCTCGCAAACTTAAAAAAACTCATATCATAAGCTTGCAAGCATCAAATGTTGGCCATTGGCTTTTATAGGAATTCAGCATGCCTGCCTTAGATTAAGCCTTCCCTCCTTATTTATAACCACCTCCCACGAAGCTACTTTCCCTCACAAGGCGATATGGGATGCTTAAAAGTCGAAACCCAATTGATTTTAGTACACAAGTTAGTGATATAAGTCATAACCAAAAACATTTTTTTGGTTATGACTTATATCATTCATCATTCATGTTCTTTATCCTAACCAACATCAAATCGTGTAAGTTACACGCACTACTACACAATGTGGAATAAAGCCCCCTAAATGTAGCCCTTTTTTTGTAAAAACCGGGCTTTATGTCACATACGAAAAGATAAGTGCCAACCATAGTTGCATTTGTTTTGGTGTTAGACTAACTTATTATAAGCTTAAAGAATGTTTTGCTTCTATACGAACATACAGGTGTGTAACATGAAAGAAAGGTACTTAAATTGACAAAGGAGAAAAGATACCAAAAGATTTGGGAGCTTTCGAAGGTAGCACATATCCTTTTCTTCTTCCAACACATGGATAATTTCACATACATGAATTTTGGTGTATGTTTCTTTTAGTTTCTGCAGGTGGTTGATGCAGTGTTTTGCAGGTACATTTCAGCTTGGTTGTGGTAAATCAGAAGCAAAATAAGTTGACAGTAAGAAAAGGTATGGTATGTGATGAAGCGAAAAGTGTACCGCTTTTAGGGGGTCATTTAAGCCCTAAATCGTATTTATTTGATCAAATATTGCCCTAAATCGTTCCTTTTGTCATTTTAGGTACTTTTGAGAAGAAATCTGGAAAAGGAAGCATTTTGGACGTTTTTGGAGCATAAAAGTGAAGAAAACGACAAAGTCTCAAAATTATGCTGGAAAGTACCTTTGACGGCGTCAGGAATTGGTCCAAACGGCGTCATGGCTTGGCAAAAGTGGTGGATATGAAAATTACTCATGATAAGCCAGAGAATTTTGCATGAAAAATCTGACGGCGTCACCCTTTAAAGTGATCAAGGTCGTCACTGCTTAACTTAAAGAGGGACGGCGTCAAGCTCAATTTTGACGGCGTCACCCCTTGATAGGCCAGAGCGGATTTTGGAGGTCTAAAGAGGGACGGCGTCAGGAAGGCCATCCGGGAACCCTAAAAGCGGCGAGGTGACGGCGTCAGGATCTATAACGTGACGCCGTCAGACCTTAAACTCTATATATAGTTTTGCAATTTTTTGTCATTAGGTGGAACTTATTGTGTGTAATTTTGGAGGAGAAACCCTAAGACGAATTTCTGCCATTTTTAAGGGTTTTCATACCCTTGGATCTCCCATGTTTAATTGAAGATAAGTGATTATTTAATCATTCAATATGTCTATGTGTTGTTTGATTACATCTTGTTCTTGTCTTTTAATTAACATGCTAGGCTAGATTTATCTTGTGTTTGCTTAGATCTAATGAAACCTAGCTATTGACTATTGGTTATTAGTGTGTTATTAATTGTATTGGATGATTGTTTATCGATGTTAGGCTTAAGAAAACTGGCTAACTTCCTATTCGGTAACTTGCTTGAACGTCTTAAGAAACATGAACCAATGCGTACTAAGGTTTTTATGGTTGTATTTAATGCATGAGCGAATTCTAGTGATCCCATGTTAGGAGCTTCTTAGCCGGCTCGACATAGGAGTGAAGTAGGAGCTTGTAGAGTTGGGGAAGTACGTACGCCACCCCACGATTGGTATTAAGGAATACACCCGTCATCCACGCGATTAATACACACTAATCAACCGGTAAAAGATAGTTAGGGAGTAAGGAAATCTAAGTAAACACATTTCTCTCCACATAAGTTTTACCACCTTTTCATTTTCTGTTATTTTATTTTATTTGCATTCGTAGTTATTTGGGTTAGTTGACTAGCAACTAATTCCGCCCACTCTTTCAAACCCGAGATTTTACTTGCTTTCATTAAAATTATAAAAATACAAAAAGAATCTTCTCTCACCCTTAGACCTATTAGAGTAGTTTTTCAATCCTAACGACACTATTCCCTGTGGAGAACGATCAATCCCCCGTACTTACCACTACACTATACTACATCGGTCAGGTACACTGCCTGGTGGGGTTGTAAGCCTCTCGAGATCCCTTGAGAGGTAAAACCTGTTGTAAGGTCGCAAAACCACGCATCAAGTTTTTGGCGCCGCTGCCGGGGAATAGTTATTGTTTAGGTTGAATTTTTATTTTATAGGTCTACTCACTAGATTCCTTTCTAGTGAGAGTTTTATTTTATTTTTCTAGGTTTTCTTTAGTCTATCTTATTTCTTTGTACTTTTGTTTGTGATACCTTCCACTTACCTCATGAGTAATAGTGATCGCTTGATCCCTGTTATTCGTATTTTCCGCCGTGCAAACTTTCAACTACCCGTTCCCGCCCCCATCGTAGAAAACAACAACCTTTCACCCGACCACCACTTTGGTAACAATTCTGAGATGGAGGAATCTGACCATGAGAATGACTATGTTAGTCCATTTTACTACTCAGACTCCGATGAGGATGCTGGTAATGGAGAAGTGGTTAACGAGGAATGGGGAAAAGAGGAAATTGATCCCTTTAAGTATGTTGACCCTAGGACTAAGATCGAAAAGGATAGCCTCTTTAACATGCAATTTCCATGTAAGATTGGTTATCATAGTTTTCATGCTTATCTTAACTCATCTCTGCCTATGAACATTATCTCTCGCGCTAATTATAATAAAATCATGGTAGATGAGCTAGAATATCAAGGAGATAACATTGTTGCTAGGATTAAGCCACTACACGTATTCGTAGGAAGTTTTGTGTATTTGGTGGATTTTATGGTTATGGAGAACTTAGGAGAATTTATTGATAACAAATTAACCCAAGTTATTTTTGGAGAACCCTTCAAAAGGTTAACCAACCTTGACGAAAAACTTGTGGACGGGTTAATTACATTCTCGGATGGGGATGAAGATTTTGTTTACCAAATGCCCCGAGCACATCCTAGGTTTAAAAACTTCTCCATTGAATCTTGCAATAGACTTGTGCCTCTTGATTTGTTAAGTGAGAATGATAAGAGGAAGGGGCTCAAATATCAACATGAGAAAAATAAGAGATACTATCATGGATGTTTGGAGCTGAATGATGAATACAAGAAAGATGAGGCAACAATTAGATGGCTCACACTCGGATACGTGAGCATAAGCGACACTAGATAGAAGGACTTTGAGTCTAGCTACAAGACTCGTTAATAAAGAAAAGCGCTTCTTGGGAGGCAACCCAAGCTTTATTTGTTTTGTGTGTTTATTTGTTTGTTTGTTTGATTTTATTTGCTTCCGTATGTATGATTAAATTTTATTATTATTGATTCATGTTCAAAAGTAAATTGTGAAAATGCTTTATCTTGTTTTTAACTTCGTCTTAACTACATATAAAGGTATTTTGCAAAAGATAAGTGTAAGGGAAATCTAAATCGGTTTATTAGAACACAAATGGACATGAATCGTAATAATATTAAATTAACATACATATTCGTATTTGTTTGAGTCAAATGCTTGTATCGAGTCATGATGATGTTTTGCAGGAATTCCAGGAAGTAAGGTATAGGTTTTTCCAAAATTTTTCCGGAAACTTAACATGAGAATTCTGTAAGATCATTTCTGACGGCGTCAGGATTTACAACCTGACGGCATCAGGTTTAATTTTCTGAAAATTTTTGAAAGTTTTGTTTTCATAAAAAGTTTTTATTAAATCTCTAACTTATAATCTCCAGGAATCTGCAAAATTATCATTCCACAAGCATTATATCCTTATATATAGAATTTATCCCGCCGATGTTATGCAGGTTTTCGTGTTTGTTTTCTCAGGTTTAACAGGTTATTTTGGACAAGGAGATGTATGTGGAATCAAGCTTATGGCGATGCATTAGTCATGAAGCTTCTACATTCTCTTGGAAGAAGATCTAACCGTGTTACTTCTTTATCCACCGAGCGAATCAGGGGAGTATTTGATTTCATTCTTTTACTTTATGCTTTTACATCTTGTTATTTGAACATTGGGGACAATGTTCATCTTAAGTGTAAGGGGGGTAAAAGTACGATACTTTAGAGAATACAATTGCGCTTGATTTTTGTTTATTTAATAGTAGATGTGTAATAAAACTGAGAGAAATACTTGTTAGGGCAATTTTAGTGCCAAATTTAAAATTTTTTACAACATATAGGAGTGAAACTTTGATCTTAATGAGCATCTCACGGATAGGAGTTATATGACTAGCACAAAACCGTACCACTAAAAAAATTTTCCACCCCAAATATGTGAGGTTCGCCCCTAGAATTGGTAGGAAAAGCATTTATGCTATGATGTGTGTACCGGTAGCACTTAGATTCTAGAACTTGCGTTAGGACCATTCCGAGGCCACAAGTGAGACTACATCCGTGTAGTTAGATTTACTACATGATAAGAGGCATTAGGATTAACCCATTGTTTTACACCTGTGTTTTTGTTATAATTACGTTGGCTACATTGGTCAAGTAATTCTCCCACACCCTTTGCGTTGTACTCATTTTTAGTACACGATACCCCTAGTACACCCCTCAGAGCCTAACTTTTCGTTTCTAACTTTAAGCATTTTACTTAAAGGAAGAATTTGTTTACACCCCACTTAAATGTACACCCAAATCGCCTTAGCCTACTTTGTATGCACTCATCTTTAGTGCATTATTGTGACAACATTTGTTTAAACCCAAGTTAATTATCTAATTGATTACATGGTTGCTAAGTCGAGTCATATCCTTGTACATATTGTTTTGGGACGATTGGGACTCATGGGTAAAGTACTAGTGTAATGGAGTAATGGGGAAGAACATCATTTATTACCCCCATATGTGCTAAATATTTAAAAAAAAAAAAAAAAAAAAAAAAAAAAAAAAAAAAAGTACTCCAAGTTTTTCAATTATCTTAATTCGAGTCATTAGAATAGCTATTTGTAAAGTTATGTAAAAGTTCAAGTGTAAGGGGAATGCAACGCCCCTATGATGTATTATTTTGGATGGTAGGGCAAGAGTGTATGAAAAAAAAAAAAAATCAAGAAAAATACAAAAAAATGAGAAAAAGAAAAGTAGAAAAAATCATACGGACTACCATCCCGTTTCATTTTATGTTTTTGTTGTTTTGTTTTTAGCTTAAGATCGAGTCTAGTCTTGGCTTAGCAACATTGTATAGTACATGTAATTAATCAAGATCTTTAACTCGCCACCAGTAAAATATCCCTTATCCAACAAAACCGTGTTTATCATATCCCTACACCTAACGTTATAACCCATTTAAAAGCCCTCTTTGATAGTTTATCTTAGGTGCTTACGCCTAGTGGAGGAGGTTTTCGATCCTTTCCCAAGCCTATGGTAATCTATTTGCTATGACAGGTAGTGAGAGATATTATCCGTTTTCATTTATGAGATTTATTTTGATGACACTTGAGAGATGTGAGTATCTAAACACTACTTGTGAGGTGCTAGTTTGTAATCTCCGTGCTTATTATGATTAAAGTGGAACGACTATTTGTTGTAATTACTTTTATATTAGTGTTAAATGACCCCTAACTTGTATTTTGATTAGAATAAAAGCGCATTTGCTTGAGGACAAGCAAATCTCAAGTGTGAGGGTATTTGATGAAGCGAAAAGTGTACCGCTTTTAGGGGGTCATTTAAGCCCTAAATCGTATTTATTTGATCAAATATTGCCCTAAATCGTTCCTTTTGTCATTTTAGGTACTTTTGAGAAGAAATCTGGAAAAGGAAGCATTTTGGACATTTTTGGAGCATAAAAGTGAAGAAAACGATAAAGTCTCAAAATTATGCTGGAAAGTACCTTTGACGGCGTCAGGAATTGGTCCAGACGGCGTCATGGCTTGGCAAAAGTGGTGGATATGAAAATTACTCATGATAAGCCAGAGAATTTTGCATGAAAAATCTGACGGCGTCACCCTTTAAAGTGATCAAGGTCGTCACGGCTTAACTTAAAGAGGGACGGCGTCAAGCTCAATTCTGACGGCGTCACCCCTTGATAGGCCAGAGCGGATTTTGGAGGTCTAAAGAGGGACGGCGTCAGGAAGGCCATCCGGGAACCCTAAAAGCGGCGAGGTGACGGCGTCAGGATCTATAACGTGACGCCGTCAGACCTTAAACTCTATATATAGTTTTGCAATTTTTTGTCATTAGGTGGAACTTATTGTGTGTAATTTTGGAGGAGAAACCCTAAGACGAATTTCTGCCATTTTTAAGGGTTTTCATACCCTTGGATCTCCCATGTTTAATTGAAGATAAGTGATTATTTAATCATTCAATATGTCTATGTGTTGTTTGATTACATCTTGTTCTTGTCTTTTAATTAACATGCTAGGCTAGATTTATCTTGTGTTTGCTTAGATCTAATGAAACCTAGCTATTGACTATTGGTTATTAGTGTGTTATTAATTGTATTGGATGATTGTTTATCGATGTTAGGCTTAAGAAAACTGGCTAACTTCCTATTCGGTAACTTGCTTGAACGTCTTAAAAAACATGAACCAATGCGTACTAAGGTTTTTATGGTTGTATTTAATGCATGAGCGAATTCTAGTGATCCCATGTTAGGAGCTTCTTAGCCGGCTCGACATAGGAGTGAGGTAGGAGCTTGTAGAGTTGGGGAAGTACGTACGCCACCCCACGATTGGTATTAAGGAATACACCCGTCATCCACGCGATTAATACACACTAATCAACCGGTAAAAGATAGTTAGGGAGTAAGGAAATCTAAGTAAACACATTTCTCTCCACATAAGTTTTACAACCTTTTCATTTTCTGTTATTTTATTTTATTTGCATTCGTAGTTATTTGGGTTAGTTGACTAGCAACTAATTCCGCCCACTCTTTCAAACCCGAGATTTTACTTGCTTTCATTAAAATTATAAAAATACAAAAAGAATCTTCTCTCACCCTTAGACCTATTAAAGTAGTTTTTCAATCCTAACGACACTATTCCCTGTGGAGAACGATCAATCCCCCGTACTTACCACTACACTATATTACATCGGTCAGGTACACTGCCTGGTGGGGTTGTAAGCCTCTCGAGATCCCTTGAGAGGTAAAACCTGTTGTAAGGTCGCAAAACCACGCATCTGTATGCTTATGCACAATAACATCTGTTATAATTACAAGTTGGCATTTTAATATTTTATAGTGCTCCAGGCTCAGTTTTAGTAAACTTATATGTTAATAGCAAGTATAATTGACAAAAAGTGTCACCTGAATCAATTTTATTGCAGTTTTGAGTTTATCTTCATGTTTACTTTCTTTTAGCTTCATTATATTATAGCAATGTCGCTTGTTATTCGTTTCCTGCTTGTTATCTGACGCATAAAACTTAAACTTAACAACCGACTACCCAAACAAAGAACTTGAACGGCCTGGTTTAGTTGTCTTCAAACACCACTTTTCTACCAATATCGAAAAGGAGAAGATTTGCATACTTTATTTATTGATTTGCACACTTTATTTTTTTTAGCAAAAAATATGAGCTTAATACAAGTATCTAAAAAGTGAGGTGGAGTGTCCCAATAAAAAGTATATGTGTGCAAATCAACACATACTTTACTGAAGTACTGTAACTCAAACCAGGTTTCTCGTGTTAAAGTTATGGATATAAATTAATATACGTATGACCAGTTTCAAACACGAGACTTCGGGATTGCACAAATTACGTATGAGTTTCAATCTTTTAATAATTAATATAATAAGTTATGATTTAATTATTAAATTCACAAATAAACACTTAACGGGCGTTAGTATTTAACGGGGTTTGGTTAACGGTCGTTAAATATTAAGTTAAAAGGATTAGAGATGAAAATACAAGCCAAGAAGGTTATAGAAACCCCTTGGGCTTGTATATTCGGCCGACCCATGGGTTAAGGGGTTCAAAACCCTAGCTTGGAGAACAAGATTAGTTTCCCTATAAATACAAGGCCTCTTGTATTCATAATTAACTTAATCTTGATTCCCTAGCAAGCCAAATTTCTCTCTTCTCTCCTCCCTTGTGTGTATTCGGTCGACATTCCCAAACCCTTTGGGATTTTCGATCCAACATATACAACATAAGTTTTTGGTTTGTTTTGTGATCAAGAACCTAGCTTATCACATTGAAATGCTACTAATACGTGTGTACAAGAACGGAGAACTAACATACTTTTGTTAGTGAATTTTCCCCCCATTCGACTTAGGAGAAGTCGACATTCCTTAAACCCTAAGTTAGGGTTTTACTTGGTTCTTGCTCACTCGATTTCTTGTTTAGCTAGAAATCAAAGGTACGCATGTTCTTTTATTTTAGTTAATTAATTACTAGTATTTAGATCCTGTTTTCCGCTGCAATGCTTTGATGTTCATATTTATGTGTTATATAAATTGTTATGATTCACATATTCCAACAGTGGCATCAAGAGCCCGTTAATACTGTGTAATTAATTACTAAAACACATAAAATTGGATCTATATGATTATTACATGTTTTTGGTGTTCTAGGGTTTTAAAAATTAGTAAACCCTAATTTTGTAAAACTTGTAGAAACCCTAGGTTGCATGTAAATTTTATGTGTTAATTAATGAATACTTGTTTTATGTCATTAATTGATATGCGTACATAGACTTGATTATATGTTGTGACATGATAATAAGTGCTATTTGGGGAATCCATGACAAAAACATGCATGTTTTGTCATGGAAATTGATGTAATTGTTACGTGTTTTACATGCTATGTTTATGCGATTAACATTAATTAGGGTTTTAGTAATAAAATTGTTGGACAAGTTAAATTACTAAAAGTTAATTAATTAGGTTATTAGGGAAGACCTAAAATTGGGGAAGACCCCATATAAATCGTATATTAAATCAATTATGTGTGTTATTGTATATATTTATCATAAGACTTACGCGACCAACTTGTTGGTGTCTGTGGTCCATTGGGTACAATGCGCTCGAAAACCAATGGGAGTCTTAGGATCAATGTATACATGTTAATTGATTTGTTTAGCATGTCCATTATTTAAGTTTTTTATTTTTTATTAATTGCGCATTTGTTTAAATATGTATGTGACATGATTGTAAGCAAAAGGGTAATTTTCAAAATAGAAAATAAACTGAACTTAATAATGGTGAAACATGATTTTAAGCTTTAAAAATCATAAACTTTTAATTGATTGATGCGACTATACAAAAATGGTCGAAAGGCGGACCTAATGTTGACAAACTATAAAGTGGGTATAAGGTTGGTTTCGCATTAAATTGTGGCCTTAAAGAGACTTCATTCTGTCTCTCCGCTCGCCTGTGCGTCAAATTAGACTTATCAAGTACAACCATTATACGTACGAAGCATCTTAAGGCAAAGTTGTAAGTTTCTCAACGCCATCAATTAAGACTTTGTTGATTTGAGCTTAGTAATGTAACGAATGAGTAAAAGGTTTTTTTAAACATATGATACAAGATGAATGTATGACATCTTTGTACATATTTTGATTACACACATCAAAAATAAATACCCTTAAATTTAAGTTATATGCCATCCAATGAAACGGAAACACCTGAGATTACATACTTTCATTACTAGCAGCCAAAGCTGATGTGATGAGCATGGATGGTAATCAAAGGGTAAATTACATACTTTCATTACTAGTAACCAAAGCTGATGTGATAAAACTATGGTAATTTGCAGTTTCTTAAGTTGTTTAACTTAATTGAGTACTTTCATTACTAGCAGCCAAAGCTGATGTAATGAAACTATGTCAAGGCATAAAGATGGGGATAAAACATGCTTACATTTGCATCTGAGGTTGGCAAAATATGTAAATCCCATAATTCTAGGAATTGCAATTTGAGATTGGCAATTGAGTTCGACTCGTACCTTATTGAGTACTTTCATTGCTAGCAGCCAAAGCTGATGTGATGAAACTATGACAATTTGGATCCTAGTTTTCAGTGAAAGTTAAATGGTTAAATGTTATTTACCATGGGTATTTAATTTTCTTGAAAAGTTTCATTATCAAAAATACTAAAATTGAATTTTGTAAATTCTTTTAATGTATAAATGCAACGTTAAAACCGTAAACGTGGGACATTCTTTTAGTGGTAAGTTGATCTACACCCGTAGGGGTTTTTGGATAGAGTCAACTTTACTAAAAAGAATAAACCTAGTCTACTTTCTTTGAGAAGAGTGAGACTTGATCCTATTCCTTTTCATGAATGAGAAAGGTATAATAGAAAAATTAGAATTGTCTAAATACTAAGAAATAACTCATAGCAAATTTTTAATAGTTGAGAAAATTGCACGTTTTATGAGTTATTATAATTAGAAGCTAGACTAGTTACCGCAAATTGGTAAAAGGCAAACTAGAATGATTTATCTAGTCGTTGTGCTTTGACCAATTAAAGATGCTACATACCATTGTAGGGATGGTAGACATATTGAGGAATAAATTGCTATTGGTTATGCGTTCGTAAATCAATAGGTTATACGGCTAGAAATTACGTGAGCCTATCGGGGCACACACGTATACATTTAGAGAGCGTTTATTAAATATAATTAATATGTTTAATGTATACTATTAATTATAATTAATATATTTCACGAAATAATTTAACGGTTATTAGTTTAAATCGTTAGACGCTTTAACTAATTTAAATATATGTTAAATATAAAAGAGAGGGACTTGGATGTCGGAAAACGAAACTCCCGGACTTCCTTCCAATGTGGCTAGTTATGGGAAGGTTCTAGGAGGGGGCTATGTGTCGGTTGTGGAAAATTAATGGAGTGAATAATAATGACTTGTTGGACAAGTTGGGGTGCTTTATAAACACCCCTTGGCCTCATTAAAACACACGACATAAGCTAATATATATCAAATCATACGTACGATATTCATTATTATTTTCCCATGTAGTCCAATCCAATGCAGGAACAAGCTTGATTGTTTTGACTTTTCAAAACATATCAAATCATAAAGAAGTATTAATAAGAAGAATTAATATTCTTGTAGTTTCTGTTCTTCTTTTAATAATATGATTCGAACATATACTTCTTTAGTATTCGGATCGTGTTTAAGCTACAACAAGAACACAAGTTTGTTTGGTTGTATACGTGAAGTAAGCACTAGCATCCTAACGCTCTTGTTAGACGTGTAGTGTGAGTTTTCGATAGAGATCAACTCACTATAGTTGATTAGGGTTTCGTGGTGATACGAGATCCGTTGGAGTGTTCGTGATCAAGATCAAGACTTGGTGGTTATCTATTTTTCAATAGATTCGAGGTTAGTATTTATTATGTGTTTTAATTATGTGTTTTAATTCATAACATTAAACATAGATCCATCCGTTGCGTACTCTTGGTATTGATGGTTTAATCAATATGAAATCCCAACAGTGGCATCAAGAGCCATCTCGTTTGGTGTTATGGGTTACACATAGAGTCGCTTGCTACGCTAATTAAACACATATATTAATTGTTATGACAATAACATGCATTATTTTCATTTAATTAAATCTTGATCTTGTTTAATTATTAATGGTTAATAAGAGTTAAAAGGGGTTAGGAAAATTAAAAAGATTATTGTAACATGTACTTCTTCTTTTTCTTTTCCAATCTTAAGGCTTACGCGGTCATTAGTAATGATGTCTGTGGTCCACAAGGTACCTTGCTCGAAAACTTGTGGGAGCCTTAGATTCTCCAATTGGGGAAGACTCATTCTTGAGTTTTGGAGCATTACTTGTTTTACTGCTTTCCATTAGAGTATGTCTTCTCCTTTTACCCCTCGTATGTCTGTTTTAATTGCTTATATGTTTTATTCATTGTGACCTGTTTTACATATATGCTGTTGATTTTGGAAATAAAAACAGACTAATTACTTATATTGAAACTTGCTTTTAATTAAATTGTGAGATTTAATTATTGTCTGTTATTATACACACTTAATTCCTTGTGACCAGTTATGTGTTATGTGTGAAATTTTTTTACACTTAAACGGACTATAAACTATTGAAATATGATTTAATTAAATCGCGGGTTCCATCAAGCTATTGAGGGTGTGGATCATTACTCGAAGCTACCAGGATATAGCTTGCTGGATATCGTGTGATTTAATAAACTTTAACTATAAGATACCTAAAGTTTTTGTGCTTTTATTAATGATCTTTGATCAAATCAAGATCTAGGGTTTTGTGTGGTCTTTTCCCACCCGACTACATGCTTCGGCATATGAGGGAATTATTGGAAGAACTTGGGTCTTTTGACTCATGCAGAGTACAATATAGGGTTTTTGACCATTCTTTGCCGGCAAGTAGATAAGCGGATTCCTACCTGTATTTTGATTGTCTCGATTCGTCCGTGATAAAAGTACACCTAATAAGTTGAAAAATTGTTTTTTGCAAACTTGTGTTACAAAGATGTATGCATGCCTCTTTGTACACAATTTTTGATACATGCTTTTGTCAAAAATTATGTGATACCCTATTTGAAATTTAAGTTTATGCCATCCAAGTTTGAAGATACTTGCACTTGCCTTTTGCTCTTCGTGGGACGTGAGTGAATTGCAACCCAAGGTGTTTATTCTCTGGCGTGAGACCTAGAGTTATTTACACATGTTCTCTAATTGGACAACTTAATCGAGTCAAGCGGTGAGATCCTTGAGCCCGAGGCATAGGATGAGACAAAACATGCATGACACTAGTAGCTTGTACTCTAGTGACATAAGTCTCATAAATCTAAGAGTTGCACTTGTAATGCAATTGTCGCACGCCGCCTACCTCTTGTACCCACAAGACTTACCAGAGTAGTAAGCACTACCGTGATGAGTGGGAGTTCAAGAGGGTCTTAGTCTTTTAGTAAATTAATTGTTTTATCTATTAAGACAAGGGTAGTTAGTTTCTAAAAGAATCAATTATCAAAAATACTAAAATTTAAACTTAACTGCTAATTGTATATTGCAACATATACTGTAAACAATGGTTTGTCCTTTTTCCTGGAAAAGGCAAGGACAAAATGGGTCTCCTTTCCTTGTAAGAAAGAGAGAGACATATTCCTATTCATTTTCCTTGCTAGAAAAGTGGATAAAAGATACGATTGAATTTACCCCAAATTCTAATCATACTCATAAGTAAACATACTCATGAAATTGTTTTGCCTTGCAAAATTCAAAACGGTTAAGTATGGTTACTAAATCTTATACTTTCAAACACGTTTCACTACCCCTGTTCGGTTTTGAACTCTTTGAAACTTATAAGATTTGTTTTCAATAACTATATAACGTGTTTTATAGCTATTAAATATTAATGTCTTGTTATTAGCGAGACATCTTATGAGTATTAATTAGGAAATTGAAATATTACCGTAAAATTGTAAAAGCAATAACTAGCATGATTAACCTAGTTGTTTGCTTTAACCAAATAAAGGTACTACACCCTTGTGGCAAGGTAGGCCAAATAAGGAGGAATTGCATGCCAATTTCAAGTTAACATCAGCATAAATGACTAGTCCATCGTTTATGTCATAGAACTTGACACACTTCCTTGGGTATCTAAGTACTTGCTTACTTGTTCACATTAGCAATAATGTGTAGATATTCAAGATAAGGAAAGTAAATAAATTGTCATTTGCTTCTCACCAATAGGAAAACACTTGTAATGTTTGTCTAATTCAGTGGGAGTAATACATTTTTATTTTCTAAGCTGGCATTCTAGTAATGTTATCTGATTCAGTGGGAGCTATGAGCTTGTCCAACTTATAGCTGTCCTGTAGGGTATTCACAATACATGAATCTCTAGTTTGAGGGTTGTATGGATCGAATAAGAGAAGATTTCTAGAGAGAAGTGGGAGCCTTTTAGTGAGAGAAACACAAGTAATATTAGATTAAGTGAAAAGGTCCAACCCTTCCCTTGTGTGGGAAGGGATATATATACTACTACATATTATGTCCCTAGTGGACTGTGGAGCGAGCTGACAGTGGGGAAAGCCCCGACCCACTCCACAAATATAGATACGACTAATACTAATACTAATAATACTAAGCTAATATAGATAAGCCTACGAGCTATAGAAATGCTAATTAGATGCTCGGGGTGACCGAGCCTTCATCTGAATATTTATATTCCTAACAATCTCCCCCTAAGGGAGGTCACCCCGGAAATAATAATTCGAATTCTAGCATTCTTTCTTCTGAACTTGTCTTTATAGCTCGTAGTCTTTGATTCTTCACACTCTAGTATCTTTGTGCATTCAGCAGTGATGATTTGATGACTGATCGATTGTCTTGGATGATCTTTGAGTATTCTTCGACTTTATCATCCAACATTTGTATTCAAGTCATCTTTCAGCAGTATGTTTCCTTGTGATGTGATAATCTTCGCGCCGACATGCTCACACTGGTTGGTGTCATGATCTTCAGCATCAGAGTTAGCAGAAGTCGTGTTGAAGGTCTTTAGGTTGATCATGACTTTGTTGAATAACAATGATGATGTAGTGTGAACATGTGGTGATGGATTGGCATCTTTACTGCAACCAGCTACAACCGCATTCAGCTGCAACTTCAATCAGCTACAACCGCAAACAGCTGCAACAGCAATCAGCTACAATCGCCAGAAGTTCCTGCATACGACAGTTAGCAATAAAACATCCGGTACTTACAGGTTCGGACTTCGAGATTGTTAACAGCATAGTGTGAAAACTCTCTCTAATCCTCACCAAGACCGTTCCTAATCGAAAACCCACAGAGGGCTTTTTAAGATCGAACCGTAGCACATCAACGATTAGGTGAGTCGCTGGAGATCACTCCACGACTGTAGACCGTTAGAAACTGTCGTGACCACTAAGCGTAATCCATAAAGAATTACCGAAGTGACCTGCTTTCAGGGCTGCTTGATGTTGACCCTGGCAGGAATTTCCATTCAATCATTGAGAATTACATTTGTAAATTCCCTCATAAATGTTCTGGCAGATTGCTAAGATCTGCGTAGGACTCTTAAGTTTACAACTGGTGTCCTTAATGTTGAACACCCAGTGTAGAAGTAATTCGTGTCCCTATGAGATCTTATTATGCATCTCGTGGCTCTAGACTCGATAGTGCGTTTTGATTTAGTGAGCGGAGGCTGGAGAGGACTGCCACCTTTTCAATATCATCTAACTCGGAGTGAGAGAGACGATAGGAATGTATTGATCTCCGTGACAAGTGAAACAAGAGTCCTTTGAGGGACCTTGAGTGGCTAGGGAGGGTTGTGCAGCGTATCACTGGGTCCATGATACTTTGTCTTCAATGCCAGCAACCAACTAAGTGGTTCTGACAGCATATGTATTGACCCGGTTTCTGCCTAAGTTGTAAGGAGGGCTATTTCTTTTCACCCTTTCTCTTTACAATTCTTTTTCATTCTTCAACCCCTTCAGTGCTTACCGAGACTTCATTACTAGAACCTTGTTGGGTTTGTTCCAGTACTAGCTCCATCTCAGTCGGCACTTTTCCCTTATCCACTTATCTCCTTTTTTAATCATACCTAAGGACTTCTACACTAACTAGTGGATTGTCCCTGGGTAGATCCCTCCGGCTCTGGCGGGATCGTGGGAACTTAAGCCTAACCTAACCATCCTTATAACTCCATGCATTAATTAAAATGGTCGGTCTTTGGTATTCTTCCACGATTGCCATAAAACCAAATCCTTGAAAAATCTCTCAAAGTGTTCATGATTCTGAAACACATTTTTTTTTTTTGCAAACACTTGAGAGTTTTATATTTTTCAAATGCTCCCCCTCAACATGTGCTCGGTTGATTGTATTATAAATTTGCACATGTTAGGCAGAGCTCGCACTTTTTGAATTGATTGATTTTCCAAGAACATGATCATCGCGAGACACGCTTACATCACTAGTAAACTAGCTTGAAATTATTACCCGTCCAGATCACATTCAAGGAAAGTCGCTCGAAATCGGTACATTCTACTTAGACACGTCCTTTGCGAGACACGCTTACATCACCAGATAAACTGGCTTGAAATTATTACCCGTCCAGGACATGTCCTTTCGACTACTGACTTTAGCTATCGTCAATTCATTGGTTAATTCAGAGTCACGGCCACATGAGATGCCAAATCCTTTGTTTTGTTAAAACCATTTGCTCCCCCTCAATATGTGCATTGATATAAGAAAGATTTTAGCACATGTGGAGGAGCTTGCGTTTATTACCAAAACATTTTGCTCCCCCTCAATATGTGCCTTGATATACAAAATGGTTTGGCACATACTGGAGAGCATACATTAACTTCCAAATCATCACATTTTATCAGATTCCATATTTAAATCACATTCTCTCCCCCGATCATAAATTTCAAACCTTTTGAGATTTGTGATCCCAATTGATTTAAATATATTTAGAAAAATTTGGGAGAAAATGTGGTCAGGTTTAAATGTATTCTGATTTTGAAGCATACTATGCTCCCTTTGAAACAGCGAGAGAGTGTCACTGCTGATGTTTGCACAAATGTGGCAAGGTGTCGGAAATTTGAACACATATGCTCCCCCTCAATTGATGATCCGTTTCCCATTAACATAGTTGTAGTCATTCAATTGAGCGACGGACATTTGTGAAAATTTAGTTCAATTTACCACCTTGTGTAACATCAAGACTCTCTTGAAGAATCAAACAAGATAGAGAATCTTGATGAAAAGAAGACTTCTCTTCTTATATACGAAGTGATGCACTGACACGTACATCAAGTCGGGAGAACATGGATATAAAGTAATCCATGCCCAGGTGAACATCACCCGGTTGGAGAAACAGCTGTCTTTTTGGCGACATGCTTTCCCCATTGTACAGTGCGGGTTGCAGTATGAAGTAACTGCAAGCCATTAAGACATGTTTTAACTGATTAGTATAACTTCTGCTCGAGCTTCATTTAAGAATCCGTGCCATTGTTGAATGACATTTCTAGATACGTAAATGTTATCGATAAACAGAAGACATGCCTAGGTAGAACTATTTTTTTTTTTTTTTTTTTTTTTTTTTTTTTTTTTTTTTTTTTTTTCGATTTTTATGATTTTTATAGGTTTTATATTTTTGTATTTTTCTTTTTGATTTAAGATATATACAACTATGTACAAGGATATAAGAAGACAATCCTTTACTCCTCCTTTTCTTCCTGAAGACACTTGAGGGTTTCTGGAGTCATGCTTTTCATGCCAAGGCGTGGGAGAATAAACTGAAACCTTTCTCTTGGGAGGGCCTTGGTGAATATATCAGCTAACTGAAACTCTGTCCTCACGAAGTATAGTTCCACAATTCCTTTTTCCACCTGTTCCCTGATGAAGTGATGCCTGATGTCGATGTGTTTTGACCTGGAGTGCTGAACATTGTTACAACAGAGAGCAATGGCGCTTTTGTTGTCACAATATAGGGGAATTTTGTTGTATGAGAATCCATAGTCCGAAAGCTGTGATCGCATCCAAAGGATTTGTGCACAACATGCAGACATAGCAATGTACTCAGCTTCAGTAGATGATATGGAAGTACTCATCTGCTTCTTAGAAGACCAACTAACCAACTTTTCCCCTAAAAATTGAGCTCCTCCTGAAGTACTTCGACGAGTGTCTTGACATCCCGCATGATCAGCATCTGCGTATGCCGTTAACTCCATTGCAGTGTCCTTAGGATACCAGAGACCCATATGAACCGTGCCTTGAAGATATCGGAAGATCCTTTTCACTGCTTCAACATGCTTCTTGGTTGGTCTGGATTGATACCGAGCACACATGCACACAGCAAACAGAAGATCTGGTCTGCTAGCCGTGATGTACATCAAAGATCCAATCATGCTTCGATACTGTGTGATATCAACTGGAATCCCTGAAGGATCTTCATCCAGCTTCGTTCTATCAACCATGGGAGTGTCAACAGGTTCACTTGAATGGAATCCAAACTTTTTCAGGATCTCGTTGGCGTATTTGGATTGATTGATGAATATGCCTCCGGGACTTTGAGAAACTTGTAGTCCTAAGAAGAATGACATTTGTCCCATCATGGACATTTGGAACTTGGAATTCATCTCCTTTGAAAAACTATCACATTCACCAGGATCTGTTGAAGCAAAGATGATATCATCTACGTATATCTGAACTAGCAGTAGATGGTTTCTTGATTTCCTGGTGAATAGTGTAGGATCAACAACACCCTTGGAGAATTTGTTTGCTAGGAGGAACTTGGACAATGTATCGTACCATGCCCGTGGCGCCTGTTTTAGCCCATAAAGAGCCTTCTTCAAGCGGTAAACATGAGTAGGGTGTTCAGCATCCACGAATCCTTCAGGTTGACTCACATAAACTTCTTCCTTTAAGTCACCATTCAAGAATGCCGTTTTGACATCCATCTGGTAGACTATCATATTACGACTAGCCGCATTAGCTAGGAAGATTCTTATAGCTTCAATTCTAGCAACCGGAGCAAACGATTCTTCAAAATCAATGCCCTCTTCTTGTCTAAACCCTTTAGCAACTAGCCGTGCCTTGTTCTTTAAGACATCACCATACTCGTCAAGCTTCACTTTGAAGATCCACTTTAAAGCAATGATCATTGCACGCTCCGGAGGAGGCACTAATTCCCATACTTCAAGTCGATCAAATTCATGGATTTCATCCTGCATAGCCTGGAACCAGCAATCTTTAGTCATTGCTTCTTTGGCATCTTTTGGTTCGACTTTAGACAGTACGGAATTGAAGAAGCACCATAGTGCATCAGTGGCTAGTTGATTACGTGTGGATACTGGACGTGAGGGATTGCCTATGATGTTGTCGATTGGATGATCACTGGTCCATTTCCTGAGATGGTCGTGAGGTTGATGGTTATGAACAGAAGTAGCAGTGCTGTGTTCCTCAGGTAAGGATGTGTCTGATGGATGTTCAGGAGCAAATATGTTTTCAAAAGGAACCTCTTCAACAGGAGCAAAAGGATTAACTTCCAAAGAGTTATTATCTGAAGATTCTTGCATTACCGGAGAAGTTTGAGTGTGTGATGACGAAGGCGATTGACTGGCAGCAGGAGCATTGTGACTGACTGATACTGAAGCTGCAGGTCCTTCTGAATCTTGTGGGGCTTGAATCTCATTCATAGGAATTACAGCTGATTCACTCGGGATGGTTCCATTTGTTGGCTCAAAGTATTCATCAAACATGGGATCGAATAACTTCTTCAACTCCTCACATGTAGGTGGCATATAAGAATCTTCAGGCGTGGAATTCTGTACAAGTCCTGAACTAATGGGTCCAGGAGACAAAAGGTGAAGATCGGGTCCAGAACTGATTTGTCCTGAAACAGGTAGCTCACTTAGCTCATCGAACGTAACATGAATGGTTTCCATGATTTTACGGGTTCTTTTATTGTAGATTCGATACCCTTTACTGTCTGGTGCGTATCCAACGAAAATACCTATATCTGCTTTAGCTCTTAACTTTCCCAAGTCTTGACTATCGTTAGTTGGATAGCAGAGTGCACCAAACACACGTAGAAAGGAAAGATCTGGTTTCTTGTTATGAATTAACTCGAAGGGAGTCTTCTCATGAACCGGATGAATTAGGGATCGGTTTTGAGTGTAACATGCTGTTGCAATAGCCTCTGCCCAGAGAAACATCGGGGTCTTTGAAAATATAAGCATAGTTCTTGCAGCCTCCACCAGAGTACGGTTCCTTCGTTCAACCACCCCATTCTGTTGAGGGGTGCGAGGGATACTTTTCTGATGCGTGATGCCAATACTTTCATAGAAATTACGGAGTTGTTGGTTAACAAACTCCGTACCATTATCTGTGCGGATGATTCTGACAGTTTTATCGAGCCTTACTTGCAGCTGTTTTATCAGTTTAATGATAACCTCTGGAGTTTCGTCCTTGGTTCTCAAAAACTTTACCCATGTGAACCGAGAATAGTCATCAACTATCACCAGAACGTACTTCTTTCCATTAATGGTTTGTATTCTCATTGGACCGCACAAGTCCATGTGGAGGGTATGAAGAGCTTCCATGTTGGTGTTGATGGTTTTAGGTTTGTGGGTTTGTTTCTTGCTTTTGCCCAGTTGACATGCAGAGCAGAGATGATCTTTCTCATACTTTAGTCTGGGCATCCCTCTAACAAGATCTTTACGGGAAAGATTATTAATGGTACCGAAGTTCAAATGGTTCAAACGACGATGCCACAGCCATGATTTTGTTTTAGAGGCTTTAGAGAGCAAGCATATGGGAGAGGACTTCAACATTTCTTCAATTGAAATGGTGTATAGATTGGTGCCCCGACTGCCCTTGAGGAGATCTAAACCATCCAATTCTCTGACGAAACATGTATGCTTTCTGAAAGCCACTTCCAGATCTGAATCACAAAATTGACCCACAGAAAACAGATTGTGTCCTAGTCCTTCCACATAATATACCCTTGAGATTACACTGTTACCAAACACATAATCTCCATAACCCATAATAGCACCAAAGTGGTCGTTCCCGAATCTAACTGTCCCGATAAACTTTTTCACGAAGTTCTTGAGCCGTGAGCGATCCCCAGTCATATGTTTTGAGCAGCCTGAGTCCAAATACCACAGGACGATTTGTACGACCTGCATTTGAAACCAGACAACAATGGATAACTGAAAAATGTGGATCCCCACGTACAATTGGGGTCCATTTGGTCAGCACATACATATTCAGAAGCCACAGATTTCACAGATGCTACTGTCTTTGCTGAGGAGACGGAACTAGATGTAGGACAAGACCTAGATGGAAGGCATTGTGATTCTAAAGGCAGGATTCTACCAGTTGGTCTCCATTCCTTATTCTTCACAATTTTATGCATATTCATTTTAGGTAATGATCTCTGTTTTCCTAAATTGAATTTCCTTCCAGTGGGTCTCCATTCCTTAACTTTCACAATTTTATGCTTATTCATTTTAGGTAACGTGCACTGTTTTCCTAAATTGAATTTTCTTCCAGTGGGTCTCCATTGATAGCCTATGCTAGCAAATGTTTTTCCTGTTGCTTTCCAAACCTTTGTGCATGCTTCAGTTATCCTACCATTCTTATCGTGGGATGATGCAGAAGACATCAGGAAAGACACAACACATTCATCATGATTAGCATAAATTAAACAATTGTCGCATGTTTTACAGATAGCATTAGAATTCGAATTAATTACAGTACTTTTGATACTAGAATCAACACGATTCATTCTACTCATTGTAAACTTATTGTTCCTAGGTTGGACTTCTACATTCTTCAAGTGAACATTCTTAGCTGGCGCAGTCATATCCTTTCTTTCATTTCCTCTAGACCTTGACCCGCTAGCTTGTGTGTCACTTTTTACTCCTGTAGAAGTATCGAAGGTAACATTAGTTTGTTTCTCTGTCACATGCCTTCCTGATAATGATGTGTTGGGTTCTGATGTTTTGGGTGGTAGATCAAAGGCTACATGCTTGTTCACAACATTAGATGATGATGCAACAAATCTATCTCTATGGCCTCTAAACTTAGGAATTGAGCCTATGGCATATTCTAAGTTTTCCTGAATCCTTTTCGTGAGTTTGCATGCATAGACAACTGCTTGATCGAGTGGCTTATCATTCCTATCCTCTTCAACTATCTCACGAAGTGTGTCAAGGCCTTCTCTAAGATGATCGAGATATGTTTGATGGGCAAGGCTGTTGTTTCTAAGCTTAAGTGGAATACGCCCAACATCAACATCATACTTTTTACTATCAGTACCCTTTGGTGCATCACAATTACAAGTGGTGCATGGCATTTTACCTTTCACCCGAGCCTTAAGATTCTCAATTTCATTTGTCAAAGAGGTTATTTGATCATTATGATTGCTTCTTGTAACTTTAATAGAATCATACAACTCCTTGAAATGTTGTTTAACCTTTGAATTTTCTTCTCGATAACACTCATTTTCATAATGTAGCTTATTTATGGTGTTTTGATATTGAAAATTCTGAGAATCTGAAGACGAAGGTTTATTGGTGCCATATACTTCACACTTTTTGGATTTCAATTGGGCAATTTGGGCCCTCAGCAGTCGAATCGTGTTCGTGTGAGCTTGAATTGTTTCATCACGTTTGCTTAATTCAAAATATGTATCAAACTCAGGAACATCCGTGGATGTCTTGACATTTGATATTTTGCATTTTTCTTCTAAGTGTTGATGTTTAAGTTGCAAGTTCAAATAATCAACTTCTAGTTTAGAAAAAACGTTTAACCATGTTATCATGGTCGTCATTTTGAATTTTTTCAAGCAATTTCAAATTCTCCCCCTCAAGCTCAACAACACGATTCTGGGTGACATTTAACGCAATAGCATACTCATTAAATTGACAAGCAGACAATGCAGAATCAGTGACAGTGTAAAATACATCTTGTGCAATACATTTAGCAATCAAGTTGTCGTTAGTAATGAGTATGTTTTTTCTTTCAATCTCTCGACTCTTAAGTTCTATTGCATGTTCATTCACCTCATTTTCCATATCTTTAAATACTACTTTCATTTCATTTATTTCGGCTTTAAGGGCAGTTTGCAACCCTTCAAAGTGTTCTTTAAGTAGTTTAAAGAATGGCATGACCTCAGTTAAGTAACACCTTTTTGTATGTTCAAAACACCTTTCCCCCTCAGTGATGCCGGTTGGTGTGATTCTCTTCTTACATGTTTTATCAAAATCAGCAAACAGTTGCCAAAGCACATATAAGCTAATAAAGGTTTTGCATTCAGTGGGAAGAGACAAAGGCACCAAATTCCTAGGTGTATTGGGAGGATACACCGTTATGGACGCAACTTTTCGAATGAGGGGGGTGTTGGCCTTAAGTTTATCTTCCTTAAGTTTTTCACTATCTTGTTTCCAAAATATCTGTTCAGGTGTTAACTTCTTTTGAGGAGCAAACACAGTCAAACGATTTTCCTCATAATAATCATGGGGTTTTATTATTATTCGTCTGGCTATGCACTCGGGATCCCTCATTTTCTCATTCATTTTTTCTTTCGTTTTATCACTTAACTCATCCTCTTCATCAGTGTAGATATGCTCAGGTTGGTCATGAATAGGCTTAATCATTACATTACCATCATATAGGGCTGGTTGAAGTACTTGCATGTCCCTAAGGATGGTTGACTTTGGTTCACCTATCATGATTTTACTATGCTTATCACTCAGCTTTCTGTGCTTATGAATCATTTGAGCAGTTTGTATGGTTTGATTTTGTGTGTACAACTTATCTTCAAGCTTATTTTTTAACGTCTTGAGTTTAGAGAAATCATTTAAAAGAGTTGTTTCTTTTTGTTTGAATTCTTGCCTAAGTGTTGTTACACACTTTTGTGCTTCCTGTTTTTGTATGACAGACTGTTCTAGCTGACTTTTCAAAGAACTTAACTCTAATTTTAATGTTTCTTCTCGCACTCTAGACTCTTTAATAAGTGTACTCATTTGACCTTCTAATTTCTGCTCACGATCATTAAGCTCAAACTTAGCACGCTGTTCATACATAGCCACTTGTTCTTTATAGATGTTAAGTCTAGTGATCAAGTTATTATCAGGGACAGGCAATTGGTTCTCATGGTACTCACATGCATTATCTACATTACTAGCATTGTCTAAGGCACATACATTACTCATAGCACACACATCATTATTGACAAAGGATTCACCATTTGGTACATCAGGCGAGTTGTTGCTATTCAAATACTGTTCATATGAGACAATATTGCTATTTTCCATATCAACATCACTTGAGTCAGAAACAACCGCCTGATGTACTTCTTCGGGAATCTGATGTCCCTCGACAATATTATATGTGTCATAAATTTTTAGTACCTCAGAAATCACGGATGCATTAGAAGAACCAGCTTGACGAGATGAGGCCAGGGAAGACAAGTTAGCCATGAAGATAGTTTGAGCAGTAGGTTCATCATCCACATCAGAGTCAAATGCATCACAGTCATCTGCCTTGAAGATGTTAGGATCATTAAGTGCCAGATCCTGAACAGGTTTCTCATCCACATCTTCATCAAACGTATTTCCTCCATCTCCTGCCAAGAACAATAACTCTTCCTCATCCAATACAGCACCATTTTCTTGAGCTTGCATTAACAGCATCTTGTCTTTGAAGTAATCTGAGTTCTGAGGACGTTTAGGTTGATTGCAGTTTCTAGCAATGTGTCCAAGCCCCCCACAATTATAACACTTGATCTGTTTCCCTTGCCCCTGATTGGCATTCCCTGCTCTGTTCTGCACATAACCTCGACCCATGTTTCTACCAGCTCTCCCTTGCACATTCTGGACCACAATTTTCCCGTCCTCCACCATTGCTAGATTGCGTGGGTTGGAAGAATTCCTTAACTGATTGTTGGTCTGAGGGAGTGATGCTTGAAACTGTTGAACCAGTAGAGATACTTGATTGGTGAGGTTGTCAATCATTTTGTCGGTCTGAGAGTAGCCTGAGTCAAGTTGTGAACTCATAGCAGGTACTTGTGAGTGAAGTTGGTGATAGCTTGGATAGGATGATGATTGGATTGTTGGTTGTACATTTGTCATGAAAGCCAGTGGGTCATTCGTAGTTGAAGGATTCAACTTTTCTCTCAGCACCCGATCATAGGCAGCATGCTTCTCATGTTGTTGCAGGTAAGCATACAGCTGTTCATAGTTAGTCTCCCTTAAACCTTTGTTGAGTTTGACAGCAGTAACAAATCTGTCCCATTCCGGAGTCATGTTGTTCACAAACTTTGAGTTAAGTTGGATGTTGGGCATAGTCATTCTGATCATCCTCATATCATTCACCAACTTATGAAATCTCACATAGTAATCTGTGACATTTTCTCCTGGGTTCATTTTGAAATGCTCGAACTCATCATACAGCTGTGACTCACGATCTTCCTTTGTGAGTTCTGACCCTGCCAACAACATTTTAACGTTGTCCCACACAGCCTTGGCTTCAGTGTTAAAATTGATGAGCTTGTATACATCCTTTGGAAGACCTTGAATAACTATGTTGGAGGCTCTAATATCGGCATCATACCTCTTCTTTTCTTCTTCATTAAGATCATTGTAGTTTCTAGGTCTGTCGATGCCCCAAGTTACAGTACCATCTTCACCAGTTGTAACAACGTCTCTGGTGGTACCCATCTGATAAGGTCCTTCGTCAATTGACTTAAGAATGTTAACACCATTATCTTTTCCCAAGCAGTAAAGTCTAATTCGTTGTGCCCAAGACTCATAATCCGTCCTATCTAGCATAGGTGGACGAGTGTCAGATCCTGCTGCCTGAATATCATCTGATGATGTACTTGATGTGGTAGCCATAGTAACTACGGGATTTTACTGATCTTGTGATTTAACCGAGAAATTGAATCTTTCGCGGGAATTTCTAAAATCACCAAGACACAAACCGCCTAGACAAACAGCGTAGACACAAACCGCGTATATGCCTAAGAGACAAACCGAGTTCACACAGGAGACACAAACCGCGTGTGCGCCAAAGAGACAAACCGAGTTCACACAGGAGACACAAACCGCGTGTGCGCCAAAGAGACAAACCGAGTTCACACCAAAGACACAAACCGCGTATTCGCCAAATAGACAAACCGAGTTCACACCGGATATACAAACCGCGTATGTGCCAAGAGACAAACCGAGTTCACACCAAAGATACAAACCGCGTATTCGCCAAATAGACAAACCGAGTTCACAATGGAGGTACAAACCGCGTAAGTGCCAAGAGACAAACCGAGTTCACAATGAAGATACAAACCGAGTTCACACCAAAGATACAAACCGCGTATGACACAAACCGCGTATGCGCCAAATAGACAAACCGAGTTCACACCGGATATACAAACCGCGTAGACACAAACCGCGTACGCACCGTAGAGACAAACCGCGTTGGCACAAACTTCCAAACCTGTCACTATCAATGCCGTTTGTCCTTTTGCCTAAACTAGTATAAAGACAAACCGCGTACCCGATACTACACAAACCGCATACAAGAACGTCCAAACTTACACAAACCGCATTCAAGAACACTAGCACAAAAAACCCACGAATTGCTCCAAAATCACCACACGTTTCATAGATCTGTGAATCCAAACACCAAAAACCACTCTAATACTAATCCTTAATCTAGAAAGTACAAAGAAAACTAACTTCTAATCACTAAACAAAGTACAAAGATGAGATTTATACTACTTAATAAAACCGAACTAAAACTTAAAAAAAAACTACAAATCTAACTAAATCTAACCAAGAAAAACCTAAAGAACTACACAAATTCAATATAAAACAGCCTCTAATCACTCAACAAAAACACAAAATGAAGTTTAAGCTACAAAACAAACCGAATCCAAGAGAAACTTAAAACCACAATTCGAACCAACAAAAAACCTCAAGAACTACACCAATTCGTGAATACCAACTCTCATGGACCTAACCATGGCTCTTGATACCAATTGTAGGGTATTCACAATACATGAATCTCTAGTTTGAGGGTTGTATGGATCGAATAAGAGAAGATTTCTAGAGAGAAGTGGGAGCCTTTTAGTGAGAGAAACACAAGTAATATTAGATTAAGTGAAAAGGTCCAACCCTTCCCTTGTGTGGGAAGGGATATATATACTACTACATATTATGTCCCTAGTGGACTGTGGAGCGAGCTGACAGTGGGGAAAGCCCCGACCCACTCCACAAATATAGATACGACTAATACTAATACTAATAATACTAAGCTAATATAGATAAGCCTACGAGCTATAGAAATGCTAATTAGATGCTCGGGGTGACCGAGCCTTCATCTGAATATTTATATTCCTAACATGTCCCATATTATTTCTGGCCTGCCCAAAAATAATTTATTACTTTCCAAGTGTGATACTCTTTCATTTAGTACGAATCATTGCATATTGTTTTATATGATAACTTGTCGCTTTCTGTAGCATTATCTATAACGTCATCATGCAAGATTACTTATTAATTGAACCTGTTCTATATACACTTTTCATGAGGATATGATTTAAGCTTGACTAAATTCATATTCTATATCTGACATAGTCATATTATCTATACAAGCAAATGATTGTCGTGTTGTTTTGTATACTTGCTTAATGTTGCATCATGCACAAGTGGGAGAAATCTTAATTGTGTGCAAGAAACAACATATAATAATATGACTAATGGTTTTCCTTGACCATAAGGTAAGGAAATTAATATTCTACTAAGACTTCTACACATAAAATGTATGTTGCCCTATTTAGAATAAGTGTCAAGATATGATGAGAGCTACTTCTAAATATTCAATAAATGATTTAGTCAGTACGATTATGTTTTCTTGCAAAGTCATAATTATTCACTGAATTGTTTAGGCAATATGATTATGTTTATTTATAAAGTCATAATCATAAAATAAGCAATTAACTTGAAATTACTATTGAGGCCAATAGTCGGTACTCATAATTACTTTAGTTAAATATGTTTTATGTCTTCTTGTAAAGACACAAACATAAAGTCCTTTAATTGTTGAAAGACTTGTAACGTAAGGTAAGACGTTAACTCGTTATGTCTTCTTGTTAAGACATGAACATGAAGTCCTTGAGTTGATCAATGACTTATAACGTATAGTAAGATATTAAATGTTTATGTCTTCATGTAAGGACATACACATAAAGTAAGTGAATTGTTCAATGAATAATATCTAGTATGCAACTGGTTTCAAAATACTATGTAAACAATTTGGTTTTACCCAATTGGCAAGTATATGACCAAAAGAGTATTAAGTTATCTACGGAATTGTGGTATAGTCTCACAATCCCATAGGATACCAATCCTTGTGGTTTGTCTAATGTGTTATATCAAACTCTTCTGACATTGTTTGATTCATGATAACTTAAACTGCTTTAATCTCCAAAACTATCAAGGTTAGAAAATTGAGTATATCATGCATATACTTAATATGACTCTAACATAGAAGGTAATTAAGACATCCTCTATTGACGGAATGGAATGATTTCCATTATGTCTTAATTGAAGTTCAAAATTTTGTTAAAACTCTTGGAGCATGTCATTAACAAACTAGAGTTGATAACTGTGGATGCATTTTAAATATTCCAAGTGGAAACAATTTATTGTGGCTCAAGACGCTTAGTATTTAGAGAATAGTCTCTACTTACAAAAGTAAGTGGGAGCATCTTGAAGATATTTAAGAACAAAATGCACAACCTTCTAAATACACTTGCTAATGTCTTACTAAGGTTAAACATGAAAATGTTGAACCAAAGAATGATGTAACTCACATTCATAGATCCGCAAGGATACTTCATGCACTTGAGTGATATTGTATATCAATGCTGAGGAATGAAAGTTTGAGAATCTCTGAGAACCTGTTAACTATACAGAGATGCATTATCAAGATCTTGAATCTGGTTAATGTCTCAAAACTATGAATGAAAAGATGCAGTCCTTGAAAGACAATCATTGTTCTGAACTTGATTGATCTCTTACTAAACAACTAATCTGTGAGATTAAGAATGAGTTTCTTTAGAAGAAAGACTCATAAGGACAAAATTGTACAAACATTAATGTATGTCTTGTGATAGAAGTTTTAATCATACTCAAGCAATTGACTATGATTAAATTTCATCTCTACACGCATTAATGATATAAAGATGGTTAATTATCATAATTGTTTTCATGCATATGAAATGTGACAATTGTTGATTACCTTTGCGAGGACGGTGTGTAATCAAAAGTGTGATGAATCCATATGATCTTTATTAAGTACACAAAATAGTAGAATCCAAGTGTGGATTAGATCATGCATCTAGGAGCTGAGATCTTAAGTTTAATAGTAAATCGATATTTTGATTTTGATTAAAATAAGATAACTCCTGACCAGAGAGCAAGTGGGAGTACTAATTTTATTCCTTATATCTAATATGCCGTGCAACATATTGAAAGCTATTTTCCATGCGAGCAAGATTTTATCCCTCGACTTGGAATATAGTTTTCACTTCAGAGATTTAGGAATTAAAACATACAATCTTGGAATAAATGTTTATGGTGATAAAAATGTACGGTAATTAAGTATAACACAATGTAACATATCATTGAGCAAGTCTCAAAGGATATATTTCACGTGCGATAATTTAACACATGGATGGATACCTTAAGTTTTACTAAGTTTTCATCATGTACATTAAATTGTGTATGGGGATAGTTGTACCTTTTGCATGAGTGCAAAGTGAGTTAACAACAACAGTATCTAAGTGAGAGTCTTTAGATGACTGTTAAAACAAATGTCTTATTGGATGAACCTGGTAGTTCAGAAAGGCACCAAACATTGCCAAAGAAAGGTTCAATCGTTTAAGAGCATAGTGTTATTGTATACACTGATGCTAGTCTGATTGAGTGGATACTCAATCCTAGTCATTGTAGGATTTCATCACGAATGATGATGTTGTTGACTAGACATGCTCAGCTGAGAGCATTGTTGCAATACACATTAAGGACAAGAATACTTTACGGTTTAAGAAGCTGTTGAGATGACTGTCTCATATAGGTGTTGTGCTAGCTTCAAACACTCTATGGAATGCACCATGGCAATACTAGTGTATTAGAATGTGCACGTACTAAATGACGCTCATCATGTTATTCAAACTTTCACTATTGTGAGTTTGAAATAAGTACTCTTAAAGTTTACTCAGATGACTACTTAGCTATCTTGTACCTTACAAGTTGATCATGTTAAGAACACTGGATTTTAACTTACTAAGTAGTCTCATGCGAATCTGTGTTTAGTATTTGGATAATGGGATATGTAAAACAATTATTATTTTGATGATTAATATACGTGGTACTTGAGTTATTCATTCATATATTAATTGTGTCCTATATTTGCATGTTTAATCCATAAGTAATTTATTACTTTAAATTGTCCATTGTCGATCAATAATATGGGAGTATTGTTGAATTAAGGCAAATGTGAGAGATTGGTTATATTTTTTGAATACTAAGGATGTGTCCGCCAAACTCACATGTTATCCACGTGCTTTGGATATTGGATTTCCCCAACCCACGTGTCATCACTTTATGGATCGGCGTCATTAAGTGATATCTCGCAAATGGTTATTTTATTTGTCCTCTGACTTGAGATGCAAGCAGGTCTTGCATGTGTGGATCTTTCTTCTTGACTATAGTCAAACGCTATCCTGAACAAGGTGGTTATAACGGCTATTCTCAGAAGTTGGTTGAAGCACATGAATGACACGTGTAGTCAAAATAGAATTTGTTCATCCACTTGTCTTCTGGAGTATGATACTACTGGGCCCCTCGCTGAATTAATCAAATGTTTGCATGGCCGTGCCCAAAGTGTATATCAAGATGATGCTTGTTTTACGTTTGGTAATCTTGATTAATTTCTAAAACGAGAAACAGAATAGTTGAACAATATGGAATGACTTTGATCCATATCCATAGTTCAACAAGTATTTGAAACAAAAGGATAATTTAAAATTGTAAACCATTTACCTAGTTGTTTTATGAAACCACACTCAGGTATTTCTAGGAGCAATGCGGTGTTGCTAGACGCTTAGCATTGTTAGTATACATTATTGATTGTTACGATCGCAAGTGGGAGCTATTGGTTATGCGTTCGTAAATCAATAGGTTATACGGCTAGAAATTACGTGAGCCTATCGGGGCACACACGTATACATTTAGAGAGCGTTTATTAAATATAATTAATATGTTTAATGTATACTATTAATTATAATTAATATATTTCACGAAATAATTTAACGGTTATTAGTTTAAATCGTTAGACGCTTTAACTAATTTAAATATATGTTAAATATAAAAGAGAGGGACTTGGATGTCGGAAAACGAAACTCCCGGACTTCCTTCCAATGTGGCTAGTTATGGGAAGGTTCTAGGAGGGGGCTATGTGTCGGTTGTGGAAAATTAATGGAGTGAATAATAATGACTTGTTGGACAAGTTGGGGTGCTTTATAAACACCCCTTGGCCTCATTAAAACACACGACATAAGCTAATATATATCAAATCATACGTACGATATTCATTATTATTTTCCCATGTAGTCCAATCCAATGCAGGAACAAGCTTGATTGTTTTGACTTTTCAAAACATATCAAATCATAAAGAAGTATTAATAAGAAGAATTAATATTCTTGTAGTTTCTGTTCTTCTTTTATTAATATGATTCGAACGTATACTTCTTTAGTATTCGGATCGTGTTTAAGCTACAACAAGAACACAAGTTTGTTTGGTTGTATACGTGAAGTAAGCACTAGCATCCTAACGCTCTTGTTAGACGTGTAGTGTGAGTTTTCGATAGAGATCAACTCACTATAGTTTATTAGGGTTTCGTGGTGATACGAGATCCGTTGGTGTGTTCGTGATCAAGATCAAGACTTGGTGGTTATCTATTTTTCAATAGATTCGATGTTAGTATTTATTATGTGTTTTAATTCATAACATTAAACATAGATCTATCCGCTGCGTACTCGTAGTGTTAATGGTTTAATCAATATGAAATCCCAACAATTGCATGCCCAATTTTCAAGTTAATGTATTGATGGATAATCCATCATTCACAAAGTAGAATACATTCTTTTAATACCCAAGTAATTGTTACGTATGGGATTTCTCAAAGGTGTAGGAAATTAAACAGCACACTATTTACTTTTACTGGTTATGAAACACTTATAATGTTGTGAAATCCAGTGGGAGCATTGTGTTGTAATTACTGAATTATATATACTAATGTAATGATCTGTATTTCAATGGGAGCTACAAGCTTTGATATCTTGGTTGTGACAACCCGTAATTGTCCGAATATATTTTTATACGAGATTATTTCTGTTTTTCATTTACGGATCTTTTCTGAACTCTTTTGACTCTAAAACGTGAAATTATCTCGCGAAACGTGGAATTGTACACAACGCGTACTGGCACAACCGACGATTTGATTTGATTATTTTATTATTTGTGAAAAACGAGACGTATGAATAGTCGTTTTTACTGGAAAAATTATTCTGAGCGCAACGGTGAAATTCCCGTGTCTTGAATCTATCGTTTGCTAGCCTAAACCAGTACCGAGCCTCATTTCAAGAAAGATAGCAAAAATTACAACTATGGTCCCTGCAGAAAATTTTCCCCTCCACCCCTAGACTTTGATTGTAACATAATTGGTCCCTAGGGTTTTCTAAACCTAAAACTACCCTATATAAACAAACTTATAACACCATTAACTCATATTCTAGGGTTTTATTACCCACCCACTTTCAGGCAGCCGCCCACCATCTCCGGCCACCCCCGGCCACCCTTCACCGCCACCTCCCACACCACACCGCCACCACCAATACAAACCTCGTGACTCCCTTGTCACGGATAACCACTACACGCGCTCCAAAACACTCATCCGCCACCTTTATGTGCCGTCACAGCCGACATCACCATCACATCAAATCGCCACATTTTCCTGTGTTGAATCGAGATAAGAATAGATCGAGTTATTTGTTGCTGGTGGTTCGAGTTCTCCACCACCATCACCACAGCCTAAAACACTCATCCGCCACCTTTATTGTTTTTTTTCTTGGATTCAAAATGGATAGAACTCGTTATTGATCTTGTGATTAAAAACCAGATATAATTGTGTTTTTAAAACCTTTTCGTGTGGTAAGAAAAACTTATTATGGTGTTGTTTGATTCGTTTAGGATCTGTGGTGAGTTGTATACGGGTTGGGTTTATGACCCAGTTTGGAATCAGATTATGACCCGAGTAAGTCACAGGTCAAGTTGGACTATTTATTCACTTTTGGTTTGGCCTTGATTAGTATGTAGAGGTGTTAGTTATTTTGTTGTGGGGTGTCATAAAACCCGACCCGAACCCGACCCGACCGGGTTCGGGTCAACTCGGGTCGGGTCAACTCGGGTCAAAAATCATATTCGGGTCAATCGGGTCAACCCGAATTGACCCGACTTCTAAACAAGGTCGGGTTCGGGTATGTTTTTTTAGCCTTGACCCGACCCGAACCTGAGTTGACCCGACAAAACTAACATTTTACAATGCAAAAAACTCGGGTTGACCCTAAACCCGAGTTGACCCGACCCGAGTTGACCTAAACCCGAATTGACCCGACCCGAGTTGACCTGAGTTCTAAACAGGGTCGGGTTCGGGTATGTTTTTAGGAAGCTTGACCCGAGTTGACCCGAACCCGGCCGGGTCAACCCGAATGACAGCCCTAGTTGCAAATGGTGGGTTTGCATTGTTTAGCCAAGTGTCAAAGATAAAAAGGGTTTGTTTAAAAATTAAAAGTGTGTTTGATATAATTGTAGTGTCAAAGTTTATATTTGACTCACGTATTTGACTTGTCGTGTTCACTTGGTACGTTACGGATAACTTCTTGTGATTTAATACTTGGTTTTGGACTCAGAAAATACTTAACGGATTGTAACATCAGATTGAGACTTGACTTTGGATATTGGACAATATGAACTTATTGGACTGGAGACGAATACAATATATTAGACTCACGACGACTTTAATATATTTGATTCGTGACGAACACACAATAAGGATATAATGTCTAATAAATAACGAATATTTTTTTTTATTAAACTCTAATAAACTGTTTTGAGGAAATTGATTTATTTAAGCCACGACGACTTGAGAAAACCGATTTTAATAGCTAAACTATTTCCTATTTTATATGACGTTTATATTTTATACAAATTATTTGGGATAATGGGGTAAATACCGAAACGTACAAACTAATTTATTTTATTTGAGGGTTTATTTGTTGTTAACTTCTAGGTTTGTCTCCCTTGGTTTGAGTTCTCGTCAGTAATCTCTCGACTATGTCGATGTCTATTCCTCTTTGGCGTGAGTTGTATTTAGAGTCTATGTTTTCTTACCACACCACACGAAACATTGAAACTAAGCTTTTGATAAGTTTTGAAACTGAGTAATCCACGAAAACTACGACACGTTGTCTTTTATAGACTTTATTATTGTGCGAGCCGTATTTTGAGATAACCGTATACGTATTAGGTTGTGCCGATCCTAGACCGTTGTGTACCGCTGTGCTTGCACCTCCGTGTTCCGTCGTGCCGTATGTCTTGAGACCGTTGTGAATAGCTAGATGCCAGTTGTGTCTGTCGTGATCTTTGCATTACTGTGGCTAAGGTGAGTTCATGGCCCCTACTTTTACCGGTTTTCTAACTATTTTGGGGGTGAATACATGATCGTTTTTAACTAAACTCAATGACTGTTTACTTGGAATTTATGCGACTGTTACTCTATTTTTTGACTGTTCGGCTGAAATATTTGACTTGGTTATTTGACGGCATTATGTGATTGATTGATACCTTCGAACTGTTTTGAACGGACCTAACTGTTGTTTTCGATTTGCTATAACTTGTTGACTGGCTAAGGTTAGATATGCGTTAGATATTTATCTAAGACCCGGGTAGCAATCCTTTGCTATAACGTGGTGCCTGGCTAAGATTTGATATCTATACCCGGCCTAGACTAGGGTAGCAATGTAATTATATATACCTTGCTATAACGTGTTGCCTAGCTAGAGTCGCCTAGGGCCCTACTGTGTTTGTCAATATGAGAGAGGGCTATTGTGACCTATCATATTGATACTGGATTGATTGTGTTTGTTGATATATGTGGAACTTGTGATTTATATCTATCTTAGTCCAGTGTAGCAAATCACTTATCTTGGTCCACTGTTATACTTTCTTAATTTGTGATTTAGGCAGTGTGAGCCTACGTTGAATTTGACTTGTTTGTGAACGATGATTTGAACTCGAAAACCTTTTGGTTCAACCATACTGTTTTAAACTAAACCTGTGAACTCACCAGCGTAAGCTGACCCTTTTAGCATGTATTTTCAGGTTTAAAGTGATAGCTTATTTCTGGAGGCGCTTGGCAAGGGGCATGGTCATAGACGACTCTGATATATTTATTTGGGACCGCTTTACCTATCTTATGGGCCTATTTCCGCACTACTCTTGAATTATGTAAATTTAACATTTTTGTAAATGAATTTTATTCTAAACGGTTAAGGTAAAACCGTTCTTTGTACCTTATGTTGTGATACCAATTTAGTAGCACCCCAGTGATATGTATGCTTCCGCTGGACCGGATTTTGGGGTGTTACAGATTGGTATCAGAGCCAGGTTATAGAGAACTGGGTTTATTTTCTAAAACCTGGACTATAACCAGTTTTAGGAAAACTTAACCCTATGACCGCCACGTGCCTGCCTGCCAAGCCGATGCCTCGCATAGGATTTTGGTTTGAGGATATAATTGATGAGATGTTCATGATATATTTAACGAATTGTTTGACGAGATAATTGATATACTTGTTGAGATGCGTGCCTGACTCTTGGATATTTTATATCCGCTCGTTTTAGCTGTTCACGATAAGCATTTCCATATGCTTATGCACGCACCGAACCTGTCACAGAGTTACGCTATTTCCTTGCGTAATCTCACCATTTGATGTCGAGTTTGTACACCTATTGTGGTTTTGGGAATGATTTTGGATGTAAAGGACATACTACTAGTATAACTAGGCTGAGTATTCCAAAATTCATTGAACCTCGGGTGAATATAGACTGATCACCTATATTCAACCAGGGACAGTGGGACATAGCCTGATCACCTATGTCCGAATCAGAGGTGAATTTTGCAATAATGGGAGTAGTTATAATGGAATTATGTTCAGGTTGATTTTGATTTCGGAAATGGTACAATTTTGCTGTTTTGCGTGTGTACACGGACATGGAATCTTACTTCCACACACACAACACACTGACATCACAACACCGCATGAACCGTAATGCTCCTGGCACCGCTATACTTCTCCATTATATGGAATTCCTGTTTGTCGCCGTCTGGCCGTAATTTGCATCGGGTCGAGTTAGATCCGATTGGCACCGTTTGAATTCGAGCTACTTATTTGTAACTCCTTGAGAGCGTTATAAGCCCGTCCGAGCTTACTGGAACTTTTGGATTTGATTTTTGGCTACGTTTGGATTTGATTTTTGGCTACGTTTGGATTTGATTTTTTGTTTACGTTTGGATTTGATTTTTGGCCACGTTTGAATTTGATTTTGGCTATGTTTATATTCGATATTAGCTATGTTTGGATTGGCTTTGATTCTGATTGAATTCGGATTGTTTGATTTTGTGATTTTGGACGTCATCTTGGATTTGGATTTGTTATCTGGTCTGGTTTTGTTGTGGCCTTGTTACAGTCGCTTCTACTCTAAGCCTTGTGCTCAATCGATGATGTTCATTTTTCCGATCGGGATTGTTCAATCGAAGCAGTTCAATCAATGTTGTATCTCTCGCTTTAAGTACTATGTAGGGGTGAGCATGGGGCGGTTCGGTGCGGTTTTTGGCCGAAACCGCCCCGCACCGCAAAATGCGGTTTTTAAAAAATGATGATCCGCATCCGCGCGGTTTTTGCGGTTTTGGTTTTGCGGGTTTTTGGTTCAAAGTTTTTTTTTTTTTTTTTTTTTTTTTTTTTTTTTTTTTTCCTTGAAATTATAACTTTTGGTATATATTACCTAAAAAACTTAGATGATAATTAACAATTAAAATGTGTTTGAAATAATTTATTATAAAAGTATAAACAAAATCATTTTATCATAAAAAAATTATAAATTTTAGTGTGTTATTCTAAAAAATAAAAAAATATATTTAAAAAAATATATCTAAAAAATAAAAAAATATATTTAAAAAATAAAAAATTATAAATTTTAGTGTGTTATTCTAAAAAATAAAAAAATATATTTAAAAAATTATAAATTTTAGAGTGGTGCGGTGCGGTTTTTCGGTGAAAACAGAAACCGCACCGCAAAATCGGTTTTTATTTTTTCCTGAAACCGATCCACCGGTTTTTGCGGTTTTGCGGTTTTTGTGGGTCGGTTTTTTGCGGTTTTGCGGTTTGCGGTGCGGTTTTTGCTCACCCCTAGTACTATGTACATTACTGATTCAACCAACTGATTGTTAGTTGCAATCAACACTTTTCCCCTGAATTGTACTCTGAACTCGTTAAACTCTCCATTTGGCAAAGATTCCATGCCCAACAAAAATCTTGAGACTCTAAGGAGTGATCTGAACCGCGATTCCTTGGGACAACCACCTAACTTTTCACTCGTCCCACGGAAGTACCAGTAATCCCTGCTACCTTCGTACCAGATAATAAATTATATCGTAAACGAAACCTTGGAAGTAAATCCCGCGCCGCTACCAAAGTAATTGTGATAATCCTACCTAATCTACTCACCTTCTGTTAATCAACGAAACGACAGTATTGGCAAATTTGCTCGTCAATACTCGGGAATCATTTCACGGCATAGAGTGTCGATTCTTACCATTCTTTGATCGGGATAGTTGTTTCACATCAAATTCCTGGTAATCACTCCAAAGGGCCATAAGAACAGATTTTGATATGAATACTGTGTATCATCTCCAGACTGATGGCCGAAGTGAAGAAATCATTCAAGCGTTAGAGGACATATTGTGTGCCTGTGTAATTTGGAAATGGTTGGAATAAACACCTCCCGTTGGCCAAATTCTCTTATAACAATACCTACGACTCCAGTATTTCAACGGCACCGTACGAGGCACTTTATGGTCGCCAGTGCCGATCGCCGACTTGACGGGTAGAAGTTGGGGATACCCAACTTACTGACCCTGAAATTGTTCATGATACTACCAAGAAGATCGTTCAGATCAGAACCGAGTTGCAAACTGCTCACGAATCGTCAGAAGAGTTATGCTAACCAATGACGTCAACCTCTTGAATTCCCAGTTAAAACCTAGATCATGCTTAAAGATTCACCATTGTGGGAAACTAGAAGGGGGGTTGAATAGTTTACCGGTTTAAAAACTTCTTTTAAAAATCTTGTTTTAAAAGTATGCTATTGGAAACTTTGATTCGAACTCTATGTGTAATCAATCAACACCAATATGAACTACAAACTAAGCTACGTAATAATAACAAATAAAAGTAAAGAGTAGAGTTGGAAAGATCAAACCGAGACAGAGGATTTATAGTGGTTCGGCTACGAAGCTCTTCTTCGCCCTACTCCACTCCCCGAGTACCACACTCGAGAGTTTCAAACACTATATCAACAACCTCCCTTCAGGCGGAGAAAACCGTACACGTCGCTTATTCTATTACCGACACTAAGCTAGATGTCGAGTGCTAATCTTAGCTAGCACCAATCTACCAAGGTCCACGTGACCAAACACTCAAGCCCAGTGGCTTCAAGAGATCACCAAGATCTCAACACGATCACAATGATCAACACTCACTTCACTCTACTCGACTAACACTAACCTAATGACCCTTGATCTTCTTGATCAATCACACAAGCCCAATGGCTTCAAGAGATGTTCACTATCTCTATAGATCACACTTGATCTTCACTCTCACTCACAAAAAGGAAATAAACTTGATGTATGCTAAGACACAACAAGGTTGTAACAAGTGTTATAAAAACCTATCAACTATAACTCTAGTATCTTCTTGATTACTTGAGTTCTTCTCTTGCTAATGAAGAGGGATGAAAACACCTTGTATCAACTTGGATACTTGTGTTCTTCTCTTGCTAGTGAAGAGGTATGAAAAGGATCACTTGAAGGATGATTGGATCACTCTTGAAACAAAGAAAAACTAATCTAAATGACCCTAAGAAGTGAAAGGTGTGAGAGGATTTAGCTAAGGGATTTTTCTGTGTGTGAAGGGTGCCTAAAACTGTGAAAGAGGTGGGTATTTATAGGCAAAGAAAATCTGAACGTTACAATTCAAAATGGTATGGACGGCTCCATTAAATGACTCACGGCTCCGTTAAATTTAACGGTACCGTAGAGCCGTGGTAGACTAGGACGCTCCAAATTTTGACTTTTCTGGTGAAAACTTATTTGGGGAAGGTTGGAGCTGATTTTGGGGGGAAAAATAGCTGTTGTGATTTTCAAACTTATTTTTCCATTAAAACATTTCTTAATATTTCAAAAATAATTTGTCATGTGTATTTTTGAAAAAAATGTTTTGTCCCATTTAAAATGTGAATTTTCAAAACATGAATTCACTTCTTTGATCACTAGTTCAAGTTGTAACTTTGTTCAAGAGTGATTTACGTAGAAACGGGATCTTCCGATTAAAAACTTGTTAACGTTAATTTTAACGTAACGTGAGTTCACATTTTGTCATCCTCAAAACGTGAAGTAATCGAAAGATATAAATAACGTTTTTAGAACATTATTTGCATCAACAATCTCCCCCTTTTTGATGATGACAAAATATAAACTCACTTTTGGTTAAAATTAGTTTTAACAAGTTTTTAATGAGTTTACTCCCATTTCTCCCCCTTTTTGTCAAATCAAAAAGGTGGTTAAGGCTCCCCATTGATGTGTACTCCCCCTCATTTGGAGAACACAAAGGAATCGAGCAATGGATCGTGCTACAAAACAAAGTTAGACGACAAATAAACAATATCTAACAAGTAGCACATAAGACAAATATCCAACCACAATAAAAGGATTATGGCTAAGTAGCCAAAATGAAAAGCCCATTACATAAATATAAAATAAATGTCATACATAAGTATGACTACAATGGGAAAGCAAATTAAACTAACAAGAAGACACATAAACATCTAAAGTAACATGAGGCTTCTAGATTTGCTTCCAACTTCAAAAGGTTCCTAATCATTTATTTAGGGAGACTAAACATAACCATGTTTAGTTTGGGCTATTGGGTGGTGGAGGTGGTGGAAGGATGATGGGTCCTATAGGTGGTGTGAGAAGGTGTTCTAGGTATGAAAACCTAAAGCTAAGCTCATCTCTAAGGTTCATGATGAGCTCAAAGTTGTGATGGCAACAAGCACAACTTAAGGTGTGTGTGTGTAGAGGATAAAGAATGGGATAACCCATTAAGTGTTGAGGTGATGGTGATATGGAAGGTGATGATGTGTTGCTCCCAAATGGAGGTATTGGTGATAAGGTGAGGGTGAGAGCAAGAGGTTGCGGTGATGGTGAAAGTGATGAGGGTGTTGTGTTAGTTCCCAATTCAAGGGAAGTTGATGGTGATGAGTTGAGTGCCAAGGCTAAAGGTTGAATGGGACTAGGTTGAGAGGAATGTGTGTTGGTTCTTGTTGTGGAGGATGAGGATGTTGGTTTATTAGAGGTTGCCTTGGATGGAGCTAGGGGTGTAGTTGTAACACCCTAGGCAAATCCCACATCGGCTGTGGCCTGGAGAGATGCTGGGTTCATAAGATAACATTCGCCTTACAATGACACAACGCGTTTTGTGGTCTACTGCGAGTGGGGTTCTTAGGAACTGGCAGTTAAGCGTGCTCATGTGAGAGTAGTACTGGCTTGGGTGACCTGCCGGGAAGTCTTCAAATGAGGCTACAAAAGCAAAGCCGTGAGCCTGCGGGCAAAGCGGACAATATTGTGGTCTGAGTAGGCGGGATGTTACAAGTGGTATCAGAGCCACTCCTGAGCCGTTCGGGATGGTGGGGCAAACCTCATCGAGGACGATGAGTCCCTAAGGGGGGGTGATTGTAACACCCTAGGCAAATCCCACATCGGCTGTGGCCTGGAGAGATGCTGGGTTCATAAGATAACATTCGCCTTACAATGACACAACGCGTTTTGTGGTCTACTGCGAGTGGGGTTCTTAGGAACTGGCAGTTAAGCGTGCTCATGTGAGAGTAGTACTGGCTTGGGTGACCTGCCGGGAAGTCTTCAAATGAGGCTACAAAAGCAAAGCCGTGAGCCTGCGGGCAAAGCGGACAATATTGTGGTCTGAGTAGGCGGGATGTTACAAAGATAAACCAACATGAGGATTAATTAACAAGAAAATTAACCATGTTGAAGTGTTAAAATGTTAAGAAGGGAACATTCCAAGCAAGTTAATGCCATGTCTTTAATTATAATAGCTTAATAATACTTAAGTTAATAGTACTACTTAAGCTAATCCTAACTAGTCTCGTTTCTTCCCCAACTTCTTCAGCTTGCTCCCGATCCCTTTTAGGGCCTTCCCAATAGACTTGAAACCCCCGACAGTTTGCTCATGCATCTCCACTTGTCTATTGTACATTGTAGTTTGTTCTCTCATCACTTGGGATAGGTTGACCATCCCGTTTTCGGGGTAGGTTGTACGTCGAAATGATGAGGTGTCAAGGTTGTCAAAGTAGACGTCGGGAGAAGGAGAACGTGTACAAGACGTTCCTTCTTCGTTCACCTCATCATCATCTGCATGCATAGGTTGAGATGATGATTCATGACCGAAGGAAGAGGATGAGAGAGGAATGTCGGAAGTGGATTTACGACCACGCTTGGACCCTTTGTCCTTACGTTGCTTTGTGCGACGTCGTGGTCCACCAAGAGGTTTCATAACAGAATTGACTAGGACATAGTCGACACTTTGGAGATTAGGAAAATGTTCCATGACCCAATGGAAAAGACGAGTAAGCAGCATACCATATGGCATGCGCTTATCCGAACGACTGTGAATATTGGCCATCCTTTTGACCATATAGTATGCGAGGTTATATGGTTCCTCGATACTAAGACAGTAGAGCATATGGGCGAGACTCGCAGAGACGTGATCACGGTTGCCCGCAAGGCTCAACACGTTCTCACGAAGAAGGAGTTCCCAACTTCTAAGGTCGGGAAGGAGCTCTTTGAGGTAGATACGGTTTAGGTCAAGGTGGACAATTGAACCATCACGCTTTTGATACGTGTGGACGACTCGAGGTGTTTGGATGACTTGTTTGATGGACTCGAGGTCGGGGATTTCAGTGCGATAGGCACCTACATCCTCAAGATTATAGAAGAGAGACTCAAGAGTATGGTCTTCAGTGTATGCACACTGACCATATGCAGGAACACCGAGAATTTGTCCAATCTCGGAGACAGACAGGATGATATTTTGGTTTTGAATCCAAAAATCAAGAAAAACATTACCATCATCATTAGTGAAGGTACGGACTCGACTATAAAACTCGAGAACAAAACGAGGACAGACTTGATTGTTTATTTTGTATAAACAATCGAACTCGATAGAAGGAAAACAGGCACGGATGTTGTCTGTCGTGACATAGAGTGCATCGACTACACGCCCTTCGTGTATGTATCAATTTTGGACTTTTGCGAAATAAGCTCTTTGCTCATTAGGAATGTTTAGATTTTCAAGAGTACTAAGAATGTATGGTTTGGTATCTTGATAATCATTTCGAGGCAATGTTTGTCAACAAAAAAAATATTTTTGTATATGTTAGTTCGTTGCATTTTAATGATTACACTTCTAGTGTGTGTGCCTAAATGCAAACAATGTGGAGGTGCGGCAATCTCGACTCTAAAATTATCCTAAAGAGATTACCCAAACGCTCCTAACTTCACTTTTGCTCAATCAAATATGTCGAACAATACATATCAATTATGTACTTCGAGCCATATTTGAGAGTTCATGTATGCATGCAAAAACGTTTTTAATTTGCATCAACAATGTATGAAAAAGGTTTCATGATCCTAGACTTGTGAAGTTTTTAGAAAAATGATCGAATTGGGGTGTTTGGCAAATGCCTCAACATGGTGCCAACAAGCTTTAAGATTGAAAAGCTTTAATGCAGAACGTTCCTAATCCAATTTTAATCATCCTAAACATGATTCCTTTACAAATAATCAATCATAATCCGAATTTAGTGATTAATTTCGGATTAGGTTTTGCAACATAAATGGGTTTTTGGAAATCCTAGGTTTAGGGAATCATGTGAATACTACATTGTCTAATCCTAGTCTTAATTTCACAAGGGTTTAACTAATTTTGAAAATCCCCAATTCGGATTTATACTTAAGAACAAACCCTAGACTCAAATTAAATGAAATTAAGAGTGATTTACATACAATTAGTGATGTTGTGATTAGGATTTGTTGATTCCAATGCCTCAATCTTGATTTGCAAGAGTTTAGTTGAATTATGGTGTTATGGTTCGATTTTGACAGCAAGTGGAAGTGGTTTTGTGTGTTTGGAAAATTTGTGCAGAAGAAAAGAGTAACTGGGCGCGTTTTTCAGATGCACGGCTCCACGGTTCAACTAAACATTAGTGGAGCCGTGGCTCTTTAGTGGAGCCGTATGTCTGATGGTCCAGTTTTTCTTCTGTTTTGACTTTTGGCTGATTAATCTTACTTATTTAGTAAGACTTTTTGACACGAGGAAAAAGTTTATACCTAATAAACTTTTTGACGAAAGATGATTAAATGGAATGACCAGAAATGACCTTAGTGTTTCCGAGGAAATTGACTAAGATGTCATTGGATGAGGATTTACTTCTAGTATTTCCCGTGAAATAAATAGAAGTTATGAGTTGTGTTTAGGAGGATGACTATAATATTTCCCATGAAATATTTAATTAGTCGGAGTACGCGACACAAGGAATGACTAGATATTTCCCGTGAAATATTCATGAGTCATGTGACGAGTGAAAGATATGACTTAAAAAGTCATGAGCGATTTGTAGAGAATGAATTCAATGTTTCCCGCGAAACTTTCGAGAGGTCATAGAAGGGATGAAAGGTTATGAGGTATGACGTAACGGATGACTTTAATATTTCCGAAGGAATATTCAAATAGTCATGAGTGGGATGACAGGAATGACTTGAAAAGTCATATGACGAGATACGAGGAATGACATTAATATTTCCAGTGAAATATTATGAAGTCATGGGATGAGGCTTAGGGAATGACTTGAAATTTCCAATGAAATATTCAAGAGTCATGAGTCGAGAATAAGATGGATGTGTGAGATGACTTCAATATTTCCGGAGAAATATTCAAATAGTCATAAGAGGGGATGAAAGGTTATAAGGTATGACGCGAGAGATGACTTTAATATTTCCATAGAAATATTGAAATAGTCATGAGCGGGATATGAGGAATGACTTGAAAAGTCATATGATGGGACGTGAGAGATGACATTAATAATTCCAATGGAGTATTAAGAGGTCATTTGACGAGAATGTAAAGGTTAAGGTGAGAAGAAATACTTTTCAAAGAAAAGATTTCTCTTTCGACGTTATCATGACGGAGGAGATGTCTTTCTGCGGGGAGATGACGTACTTCGACAAGCTTCGTTCATGAGCAAACTATAGGGTTCCCGGACAAGTCTAATGGCATCTTGACTGCTACTCTTCACAGGGAGTTGTTTCATCTATAGTGTTTGTTGTCATGCCTTTCCGGCGCTTGCGTACTCGGTTTCAGTCGTGGTGACAATAAGAGTAGTTTGTTTCTTGGGGAACCAAGATGTTTGTTAATCAACCTATGAAGGTACAAACATTACTCATTACGTTTCAACCCACATTAATTCTCAAATTATCAGAGTTGGTATAGAAACATTTTCTACATCAATCTCCTCAAGATATCGTAATCTCAAGTGTATATTATCTTTAATGTATGGTATGATACATTAAACACTTTGATGTAAGAAGTTTTGGGATACTTCTTACAAGTGGGCACAAAGCCAACACTATTCATGATAATGGACCTACTTGCCGTTAGGTAAACTACTTTACCTATTGTGCCCCTAACCTAGTTATATCCGCGCACTCACCTTCTTCATCTCTTGTGAGTTTCGCATTTGCGGATATGGGCGTTATTGTCAATAAAGACTATTACTTAAACTATGTATCTCATACATATAGTATACATAAGTTTACAGGGATACTTCATTTAGGCAAGATTACATATGTGCAAGGAAGGGAACTTGATTCACTCATCAATGCTTAATTCAAGCTTGTCACGCATGATCTTCAAGCGATCATCGAACATTTCTGGACAAGTTGAATTTGGCATGATGAGATGTGAATAGAGTTTCTGTGTTATAGTGCCTACCATGTTAGATTCTAACTACACTATTTCATGCCAAACATTACTACTAACAAAGGGTGTTTTAAGAAAGCGTACCTGTGCCTGAGGTGTTTGCTCTTAAAACTAGAAGACTAGGGTACCTTTGTTGAATGTTAAGCATGAAAGACATGACTTGACTATTGCGTCACCGGATATGCTTGATAACGCATCATACTCCTTTTGTTAGACTCCAAAGTTTATTTACACTCATGTTTTCCTAGCAAAAAAAATGTTCAAACATCTGGTCCCCAATATCTAATGGGTCCAAAGTTGTTAGAGTCAAACATCCTACGCATTTGTTGCGTTAGTTTAGGATGTGAGAATGGAGGACACATTTCCCATGGTAAGTAACTTTGTGGTGGACGATCATTCCAAGTTACGGGAAAGTTACTTGGATGATTTTGTCTTCTAAAGTTACCTCTCGGTAGAGGAGTTCTAGACCGAGGTTTGGGAGAGTTTACCTTTCTAGGTGGAGGAGTAGTTGACCTAGTGTCACGCTTTACAAATCCATGTTCGGGAGATGACAATGGTTTGATAAAGCCTTTGGTTTCCTTTCTACTTGGAGTAGACGCTCTAGTTCTATTTACAACTACTTGACTTGGTTTAGGACTTAAGTTACTTTTCAGAATTGACCCAGTTTTGTCCTCAGCACCACACGGTACCACTAAATTTAGTGGTGCCGTCTGTACCTTTAGTGGTGCCGTCACCTTCAGACATGGACTTTTCAGGCATTACAAATTTTACTTGTTTAGTACCACTTGTAGAAGCCTGATTTGGGTCAAATCCTAAACCCGAACGGTCATGTTCACTATATCTAATATTTTTAAGTATATCATTAAGCTTTTTAGTTCCTTCATCAAACTTAATGATTCTTAAAGCATTTTCTTTAAGTTTTTCATTTTCTACTTGAAGACTAATACATGACCCGCATCCTAAATCTACTTCCTTGTTTTTCTCAAGTCTCTTGACTTGATCATTTAGTTCTAAGACTTGTAGTTCTAGTTCTTTTAATTTTAATTTTAGCTTTGTGTTTCTACCTAAGATCTTAGTACTAACTACGCATAGTTTGTTGTATTCGTCATGTAATTCACTGTCCTCTACTGACGAATTATTATCACTATAATAAGAAGAGTCGGAGTGTACCTCGTTAGAAGCTTGAGCCATTAAGCACGTTTCATCGTTAGGCTTCTTTTCTTCTTCTTCACCGCTATCACTCCAAGAACCTCCTACAAAGGCTCTTTGGTTGTTGGATTTTGGTGGCTTAGGACATTCTCCTATGAAGTGATTAGGATCTCCACATCTAAAGCATCTCCTATCACTTGTCCCTTTTCTTTCATCATGATTTCTTTGGGATGACTTCTTCTCATCTCGAGATTGTCTAGGAAATCTACCTTTCCTCCTAAAGAACTTTCTAAAGTTCCTAACGGCTAGTGCGTACTCTTCATCTTCACTACCGGAACTCGAACATTCCTCATCACTAGACTCCTTCTTGGCTTTTAATGCTAGAGATCTAACTCTCTCGCTTTTGCCTTTGACAATGTCAGAGTCTTTCTTGATGATCATCTCGTGAACTTTCAAGTTTCCTATAAGTTCATCGAGTGACAATGCCGCCAAGTCCTTTGACTCTTCTATGGCGGTGACCTTTGCTCTCCATTTAGGATGTAGAGCTCTAAGAAACTTCCTAACATAGTTCTTACTAGAATAACCTTCATCAAGAGCTTTAAGACTAGTGATAATAGTATTAAATCTAGCAAAAGCATTATCTATTGACTCATCCTCCGAAATGGAGAATTGTTCATATTGTTGAACAAGAAGATCTATCTTGTTCTCTTTGACTTGGTTATTACCTTGGTGAGTGACTAACAAGGTTTTCCAAATATCTTTTGCCGTATTACACATGAAAATTCTTTCAAACTCCTTTTTAGGCAAAGCATTATAAATCATCATTTTAGCCTCATTATTTTTGGCTAATTTCCTTTTTAGTTCATCACTTTGTTTATCATAAGAAACTATTTCATCCTTTTTAGTTTCCGGATTCTTTTGAATAGGTTGAAAGTCACCCTCGGTAATAACATGCCAAAGATCAATGTCTTTTGATTTCACATACGTTTCGAATATTGTTTTCCAATAAATAAAACAATCGGTTTCGAAAAGTGGTGGTCTTTGCATAAATTGCCCTTCTAGATATTTGTCGGAATCCATTGATCGGTTCAAGCTTTAAAATACAATATACTTTAAAAACTTGACTGACGTGGCTTCTGATACCAATTATGGGAAACTAGAAGGGGGGTTGAATAGTTTACCGGTTTAAAAACTTCTTTTAAAAATCTTGTTTTAAAAGTATGCTATTGGAAACTTTGATTCGAACTCTATGTGTAATCAATCAACACCAATATGAACTACAAACTAAGCTACGTAATAATAACAAATAAAAGTAAAGAGTAGAGTTGGAAAGATCAAACCGAGACAGAGGATTTATAGTGGTTCGGCTACGAAGCTCTTCTTCGCCCTACTCCACTCCCCGAGTACCACACTCGAGAGTTTCAAACACTATATCAACAACCTCCCTTCAGGCGGAGAAAACCGTACACGTCGCTTATCCTATTACCGACACTAAGCTAGATGTCGAGTGCTAATCTTAGCTAGCACCAATCTACCAAGGTCCACGTGACCAAACACTCAAGCCCAGTGGCTTCAAGAGATCACCAAGATCTCAACACGATCACAATGATCAACACTCACTTCACTCTACTCAACTAACACTAACCTAATGACCCTTGATCTTCTTGATCTCTATAGATCACTCTTGATCTTCACTCTCACTCACAAAAAGAAAATAAACTTGATGTATGCTAAGACACAACAAGGTTGTAACAAGTGTTACAAAAACCTATCAACTATAACTCTAGTATCTTCTTGATTACTTGAGTTCTTCTCTTGCTAATGAAGAGGGATGACAACACCTTCTCTTGCTAGTGAAGAGGTATGAAGAGGATCACTTGAAGGATGATTGGATCACTCTTGAAACAAAGAAAAACTAATCTAAATGACCCTAAGAAGTGAAAGGTGTGAGAGGATTTAGCTAAGGGATTTTTCTGTGTGTGAAGGGTGCCTAAAACTGTGAAAGAGGTGGGTATTTATAGGCAAAGAAAATCTGAACGTTACAATTCAAAATGGTACGGACGGCTCCATTAAATGACCCACGGCTCCGTTAAATTTAACGGTACCGTGGAGCCGTGGTAGACTAGGACGCTCCAAATTTTGTCTTTTCTGGTGAAAACTTATTTGGGGAAGGTTGGAGCTGATTTTGGGGGGGAAAATAGCTGTTGTGATTTTCAAACTTATTTTTCCATTAAAACATTTCTTAATATTTCAAAAATAATTTGTCATGTGTATTTTTGAAAAAAATATTTTGTCCCATTTAAAATGTGAATTTTCAAAACATGAATTCACTTCTTTGATCACTAGTTCAAGTTGTAACTTTGTTCAAGAGTGATTTACGTAGAAACGGGATCTTCCGATTAAAAACTTGTTAACGTTAATTTTAACGTAACGTGAGTTCACATTTTGTCATCCTCAAAACGTGAAGTAATCGAAGGATATAAATAACGTTTTTAGAACATTATTTGCATCAACAACCATGATAAGGTGTGATATGTTTAGTAAACGTGGAAAGCTTAATCCTCGCTGTATTGATCCTTTTGAAATCCTTGCTAGAGTTGGACCGGTAGCACACAGACTCGAGCTACCGTCAGAACTTAGCATTGTTCGCGCAACGTTTTTATGTGCAATGTGAAGAAATGACTTGCCGATGAGGCAACTGCTCTTCCCCCCGAGAGAAATCCAGATTGATAAATGTTTAGACATTGTTGAGAAACCTATCGAAATCATGAACCATGAAGTCAAACGACTTTAGTAAAGTCGCATCCCTATCGACAAAGTTCGTCGAAGCTCGTGAAAAGATCCTGAATACACGTGGGAACGTGAGGATGAATCCTCATATGTATATACTCATCTCTTTTCAACTGTAACGAGTAACTTGAATTGAATCTCGAGGACGCGATTCTGTTTAAGGAGGTGAGACTGTCACAACCCGTAATTGTCCGAATATATTTTTATACGAGATTATTTCTGTTTTTCATTTACGAATCTTTTCTGAACTCTTTTGACTCTTGATATGTGTCTAAATACACATATATTTACCTTGTTTAAACCCACATAAACAGTCAAAAACACTTTGAAAAGTCTCAAAAAGACAGAAAAATATTTAAACTGTGTTTTATTCATAAATTGTCAAATCTAGTCCCTAGTTATTCAAAACATGGAAACTTTTCATAAAAGGCCCTCAGGGATTTTCAAGTTGTCAAAATTAGCCTTATAAAGTTCAGTTTTGCAAAACGGCAACTTTAGTCCCTGAAAATTTCAATGATTGACAGAATTTACCCTGGACATTTTAAATTGGAAAATTAACATTTTTTGGTCCTTTGGTAAATTAAACTTGGCAATTTTGGTCCTTATGATAACTTTGGGAGAATTACATTTTCAGTCCTTGGATTTTCAGGAAATAACAAAAATGGTCCTTGTGTTTAATACTATAACCAGCCGGACCCTTTTTATTATATAAACCCAAAACACAAACCCAACACCCAGCCCAACCATAAAATCCCATAACCCGGCCCAATCCCAACTTAAATAAATACCAGGTTTGATCCCAGTCAAACCCAGTCAAACACCTCCTTCCCTCACAACCATCCCCGCCAAAACCACCTCCAAAACCACCACCACCTTTCCACCTCAACCCCCAGCTGGCTACCAACTCCCCTCCACCTCCATAAACTCCCAAACTTCCTTAATTGCAACAATACTGCTTCAATCCACTAGTATGACTTTGGCGCCAAAAATCACACATGGACGATTGGGATGATTTGGACCAAACCAAGAGCTGGGATTTGCTCAGAAGGGCCCATGAAAGATATTTCAAGTATAAAGAAGATCCAAGACTGAGAAGAAACAGTAGTAGATTTTAGGAGTAGTGTAACTTTTATTTTCAATGTCGACTAGTTAGTTTAGTTGTTATTTTAATCTGGGTTTTATAGTTTTTGAATAATTCATGTAATTTAAGTTGTACTCTCATAGTTTAATTGAAGTTATATCAAGTTTTCTTGCTTACCTGAATTTCCCGCCAAATTTCTCAAATGTTATTTTTAACGAATTAAGTTATAAAAGCTGTTTAAATAAGCTCTTATGAGCTTATTAATGTTAATATAAGAAGAATTTAAGGTTTCTGAGGTTCTGAATTCAAGTTTACAAAAAGTCAACGAAAGTCAACTCTGGGGGCAATAAGCTAGTCTGGGTTGTATAAGCTGATCAGGAAAGCTTCTTTGGGTTTTCTAGCTTGTGTTAACAAGCTAGATTGGTTCTGTTCTGTTCATGCTATCCACATAGCCACTCTTATTAGTTGTAAGCTATTTTATCCATTATTGCATAATTTTCTATTTGGCTTTTAAGAAGCTTGTAACAAGCTTTTAAATACTCATTAATACTCACATAAGTTAGTTAAACATAGCTTGTTAAGAATATTAGCTTAGGTAATCTGTTTCAGTTCAAAAATCACAACAGACACACCTAAAGGTGTGTTTGGTTTTACACAGTCACATAAGCAAAACTAGTGGTACTGTAGATTTGCCACTTTCTCAACTTTGAACCAGCTTAATTCTGTCTTAATAAGGTATTTTTAAGTTCTAATTAGCCACATAGATAGAAAATCAAGTTTTTTATGCCTTGTGTTGATTTCGGCCCTTTATAAGTCCAAATAAGCCATAATAAGCCACAAGCTTATTTTGGCCTTTTCATTGGCATCATTAGTGTCCATTAGGTCTGTGTTAAGTATTCATAAAATCCCCTTAAGCCTTGGTACATGAAACAACCCAAAACAGCCCACACAAGTAAAAATTCTGCAATTTTCGTAACTACCATTTTCAGCCCAGTTTTTGTCGATTTTTCATTTCTTCGTCTTAAGGAGTTAGAAGCTGAAATTTTGCACGCATATAGCTCCCCAGCTTGTGTACCTCCCCATATTTTTAGATTATTTTTTAGATGTTTTTACAGCAGCTTTTCAGTAGCTCAAAGTAGGCTGATTTTGACATGCAAAACAGAAAATCAGCAGTACTTTCGCTTATTTTGAGCTTTTCCAGCTTATAGGCCTAGCTTTTCTTGATTCCATTAGCTTATTTACAAGTAACTTAGTCCCTTTTAGCTTTTTCCAATAGCTTTTAGCTTATTTTCTAGCTTATAGCTTACTTTTGAAAATCTTAGTTTCTTAAAACTTATAAAAAGCTTACTGTGTAAATAAGCTTGTCAAAACTAGCTTATTTAGCTTATTATAAAAATATTGTCTTTATTAAAGTTGCTTATTTTATGCTTAAAAGTAGTTGTGTAAAATAAAAATTGAAAAAAAATAAATTTGCAAAAAGTGTGGGGTGTGGGATTCGAACCCTGGACCTCTCGCTAGTATAACATGCGCCTAACACAACACCCCCTTCCAACTGCTCTGGAGCACCAGTTCTGTTATACCCTTCACACCAATTCCTTTTAACCTTGTTTTTTTTCGTATAGCTTATTTTCTTATTTCTGCTTATTGTAGCTTATTTAAATAAGTTGTTGGCTTGTTTTTAATTTTACTAAGTCTGTATTTATGTAAAGTATTTCCAGAAAATTTTTCATAATTTTTGCAACTGTTTTAGTATTTATTATCTATTTTTATTTATAAATTAGTAATTAAATCATAGTAAATTAAATAATTATCTAAAAAATATAAATCTTTTTTCTAAAATTTTCTTTTGTCATATAGAACCTGTAAAAAATATAATTGCACCCATAGTGTTTATATTTCACAAATTTTACGTTTTTACTTGCGCACGTACGTTATTTTTATTAATAACGCTCGTTTTCAGTTTTCTTTATAGTTTTTGTATACGTAAGTTTTAGATAACCGTTTTTCTTACATTTTTAATCGTTTTTAATTTATTTTCACTTATTTTAGATTAGAAACCCAAAAACCCTTTTCCGTTCAATTATCACCCGATCACAGATTCGTTTTACTTCAGTGTTCACACCTCGTTGGGACTTAACGACCCGGGGAATATTCTGTACTCCTTGGTAAATTGTATTGCGTTCTCAATTGGTTTGACTTTATTTGACCACATCCGTGGTTGATTTAAGTTGACTGTTTGGGCGCGATCAAATTTTGGCGCCGCTGCCGGGGAGGTGTGCTGCGTTGAACGAATTTGCAGAATCAGTGATTGTTGGATATACATCCATTGTATATTTACCATCTTTGTTCATATTTCCTTATTTTCATAAAAACCAAAATAATCGTGAAGTTAATTCATTTGACGGAACGGTTACCAAAAACATTTTTATTCAAGTTTTCAACGAACACAAAAAACCCAAAAATATTCATCTTTACCCTCTCAACCTTTTTGATTCTTTATCCCTTTACCCTCTATCCATTTGATTCTAAACTTCTTCTATATTCTTATGGCATCTCTCGACGACGATTTCTTTGAACTCAGGGCTCTTAAAAACAACATTGAAAATCTTCAAGCCTTGTCAAAAATTTCGAGATGTCGTGTTGATTCTGGACCATCGATTCCTATTCCCTCTCCGTTGAGGGAAATGGAACGAGAAACCAGGGTGACAAAGGACCATGTTCTTCCCTCTGACATTGGAAGTGCTAACTACGTCCAACCCGCGGTTGTCCAAAAATCTAAGCTCACAATTACTCCTAAATCGTCAAGAATTAATCCAGACCTTTCACAATTTACGGTTAAAAGTTTGTCAAGAGAACGTACAGAGCTTAGAACGGTAACTAAAAAGAACGACTTGCCTAATCTTCACGTTTATCAAGAACAAGAACCAGAGACCATAACGGAAGTGGTGGAAATTCCTAGCTCTCAGAGCACTCCACTTGTCCCACCTCCGGATTTTATTCCTTGTGTCGGTTGTGGTGAGTCGCTTTTCGGTTTGCCATGTCGTTGGTGTACATGTGAACAATGTGGTAACGATATTCGAGACGGAAGTTGTTTGTTTTGTGGTTCGAGGAATTCATTTGCTTATGATCCTAATCCGAACTCATCCAACGACTCTTCAAATTTTTCCAATTACCCATCACATTCATACGAGCAAGAATCATATTTCAATGATGCATCGTATCAAAATACACCAAACTTTTCCTGTGAATACTGTGGAGGTCCACATTTTAGCTCTGATTGTCAAGCAAGGAATCCATTTCCTTGTAACAATTATGACTATCCGTATCAAGACCAACCTCCACAGTGTCAACTGATCCAAACAACTCTTCAAGAAACTCAGCAAGACACTTGTCTAGAGCTTCTAGAGTTAGTGAAAAGAGCTGAGGAGTTTAATAAAAAAGAATTTCAGAATGCTCCCAGTTTTTCTTGTGTATATTGTGGGGGTCCTCATGCTGATAATCAATGTCATTTTCACACATCAGCCGAACTACGAGCAGCTAAAACACGTGCCAATCTTTGCAATGCTGTTCCATTTGATGACGATGATGACAGTGATGATGAAGATACCATTGGTAGTCTTCCAAAAGATTCATCAAATTCATCAGTTGAAATCCCTCAGTCTGCTGTTATCACACCCGAGGTTCACACTCACTCTCTAAGCATGGGGGATGAGCTTCTTGACACAATTCCTGCAAAGGAATCAGAAGTATTCATAAAGTCTAGTGTCGAGAACCTTGTCCCAATCCCAAGAGAGTCACAGGGAATTCTCGAGCATTTGTGTGATATCCCTCCTCCTCTTATCTTCCCAAAAGATCATGTTGAGATGTTCTCCGATTCTAATGATGACGATTCGTTATCTTGTGGAGACATCATTTATGTGGAAGAATTACCTTCTAAGCTAGTCAGCTTAGAAGAAGAGAATGATGAAGAAATTGACACTGAAATCAAAGATGAAGCTCTTCGAGCAACATTATTGAATGTCAGTCTTCTCATTTCTAAAATCGAGGCTTTTAAAGAAAAAACCATTTCATCTCCTATCCCCATAAAGGGTAGTGACATTTTTTCCGATGATTCTATTCCGGAAATGGAAGCCTTCTGTTTTGATCAGAAGGGAGAGAAAATTAGTGGCAATACCACTTCTCATTCTCGTAATTCTCTCCCCAATTATGAATCATTTACATTTGAGAAGTTCGAAGGTGAACTCACTCACATCAAATCCGAATATGATTCATTTACCTTCGAGGAGTTCTCCGATGAACTCACTCATATCATATCTCCGCCGGAGTATGATAACTTTTACTTTGATCTTGACAAAGAAAATCTTTGTGTTCCGGAGGGAGATGTTCTCAATACTGAGAAATTGATTGATATCACAATCCCATCCCTCCCTCCAAATTGTCTTGATCAGCCGAGCTTAAATGATGAGAATCATGATACTGAAATCATGAATTCTCTTTCTGATGATGATGAGTTAGTCATGATTTTTATCATGACTTTCTTTCTTTTCTTCACCTACACGGTGACTTCTCCTGTTCTTCACTCCTTCGGGAATGAAGACACTATCTTTGATCCCGGCATTTTCATTTATCATTTGTGAGCCGGATCTCTGTGTATATCTCATCGGTGTGGAACTTTCAAGTACTTCAGTGTTTATCCAAACATCTTGAATGAAAGTCCGATGGAGATGGTTTCTTCCACGTGCTTCCCCAAGAACAAATGAATGCGGGGTCGAGTCAAGCTAAGTGACTCGGTGAACAAAAACATTAGCCCACACCATATGGGTTTTCACCCATATTTCTGTCTTCTTTCTTTGTTCTACCACCCAAGTGTGGGGGAGATGCCCCACATGTTGTATATATGTAAAACCAAAAAAAAAAAAAAAAAAAAAAAAAAAAAAAAATTGTGTGTATATAAAATAAATGGCTATTAGTATTTCCCTTTCACGTTCTAAGTGTTGGTTTAACAACCGGTATTTTGAATATTGAGGGCAATATTCAGTTCTAAGTGTGGGGGGGGGGAATTCTGGCGAATTTGTTCACATATGTACCTTTTAGTGCCCCAGTACCCCCATTTTGGCCAAAATTTTAAAATTTTTTCTCACTTAGAACGCAATAAATGGTTATCAGTCCGCCATGTCTAACCCACATAAGGACTGGCTAATCCTGAGCAAACGGCTGCAGGTAAAGATATATCAAATCCGTTTATGGCTTGCAATTTGCCCAAAATTGTATGGTTTTCGACTCACCATATCTTTATAAGTGAAGAGTTGGCTAGCCCGCAAGGTTATGGCTTGTGGTAAAGGCAGTGAAAAACCATAATTGGTAATCAGCTCACCAAAGATAATATTGTAATTTATCTAAGAGTTGGCTAGTCCAGAAGCAAACGGCTTTTGGTAAAGACAAATCAAAACCGTTGACAGCTTATGATTTGCTCAAAATCATTTGGTTATCATTGTACCAAAGTTCTTACTTGAACTGAAACATTGGCTACTCCAGAAGTAATGGCTTTTGGTAAAGAGATTGAAATCCATTAAATTTTCAAAAATATTGCTAGGGACTAGCAATAGTTTAGTGTGGGGGATTTGATATGTGTCTAAATACACATATATTTACCTTGTTTAAACCCACATAAACAGTCAAAAACACTTTGAAAAGTCTCAAAAAGACAGAAAAATATTTAAACTGTGTTTTATTCATAAATTGTCAAATCTAGTCCCTAGTTATTCAAAACATGGAAACTTTTCATAAAAGGCCCTCAGGGATTTTCAAGTTGTCAAAATTAGCCTTATAAAGTTCAGTTTTGCAAAACGGCAACTTTAGTCCCTGAAAATTTCAATGATTGACAGAATTTACCCTGGACATTTTAAATTGGAAAATTAACATTTTTTGGTCCTTTGGTAAATTAAACTTGGCAATTTTGGTCCTTATGATAACTTTGGGAGAATTACATTTTCAGTCCTTGGATTTTCAGGAAATAACAAAAATGGTCCTTGTGTTTAATACTATAACCAGCCGGACCCTTTTTATTATATAAACCCAAAACACAAACCCAACACCCAGCCCAACCATAAAATCCCATAACCCGGCCCAATCCCAACTTAAATAAATACCAGGTTTGATCCCAGTCAAACCCAGTCAAACACCTCCTTCCCTCACAACCATCCCCGCCAAAACCACCTCCAAAACCACCACCACCTTTCCACCTCAACCCCCAGCTGGCTACCAACTCCCCTCCACCTCCATAAACTCCCAAACTTCCTTAATTGCAACAATACTGCTTCAATCCACTAGTATGACTTTGGCGCCAAAAATCACACATGGACGATTGGGATGATTTGGACCAAACCAAGAGCTGGGATTTGCTCAGAAGGGCCCATGAAAGATATTTCAAGTATAAAGAAGATCCAAGACTGAGAAGAAACAGTAGTAGATTTTAGGAGTAGTGTAACTTTTATTTTCAATGTCGACTAGTTAGTTTAGTTGTTATTTTAATCTGGGTTTTATAGTTTTTGAATAATTCATGTAATTTAAGTTGTACTCTCATAGTTTAATTGAAGTTATATCAAGTTTTCTTGCTTACCTGAATTTCCCGCCAAATTTCTCAAATGTTATTTTTAACGAATTAAGTTATAAAAGCTGTTTAAATAAGCTCTTATGAGCTTATTAATGTTAATATAAGAAGAATTTAAGGTTTCTGAGGTTCTGAATTCAAGTTTACAAAAAGTCAACGAAAGTCAACTCTGGGGGCAATAAGCTAGTCTGGGTTGTATAAGCTGATCAGGAAAGCTTCTTTGGGTTTTCTAGCTTGTGTTAACAAGCTAGATTGGTTCTGTTCTGTTCATGCTATCCACATAGCCACTCTTATTAGTTGTAAGCTATTTTATCCATTATTGCATAATTTTCTATTTGGCTTTTAAGAAGCTTGTAACAAGCTTTTAAATACTCATTAATACTCACATAAGTTAGTTAAACATAGCTTGTTAAGAATATTAGCTTAGGTAATCTGTTTCAGTTCAAAAATCACAACAGACACACCTAAAGGTGTGTTTGGTTTTACACAGTCACATAAGCAAAACTAGTGGTACTGTAGATTTGCCACTTTCTCAACTTTGAACCAGCTTAATTCTGTCTTAATAAGGTATTTTTTAAGTTCTAATTAGCCACATAGATAGAAAATCAAGTTTTTTATGCCTTGTGTTGATTTCGGCCCTTTATAAGTCCAAATAAGCCATAATAAGCCACAAGCTTATTTTGGCCTTTTCATTGGCATCATTAGTGTCCATTAGGTCTGTGTTAAGTATTCATAAAATCCCCTTAAGCCTTGGTACATGAAACAACCCAAAACAGCCCACACAAGTAAAAATTCTGCAATTTTCGTAACTACCATTTTCAGCCCAGTTTTTGTCGATTTTTCATTTCTTCGTCTTAAGGAGTTAGAAGCTGAAATTTTGCACGTATATAGCTCCCCAGCTTGTGTACCTCCCCATATTTTTAGATTATTTTTTAGATGTTTTTACAGCAGCTTTTCAGTAGCTCAAAGTAGGCTGATTTTGACATGCAAAACAGAAAATCAGCAGTACTTTCGCTTATTTTGAGCTTTTCCAGCTTATAGGCCTAGCTTTTCTTGATTCCATTAGCTTATTTACAAGTAACTTAGTCCCTTTTAGCTTTTTCCAATAGCTTTTAGCTTATTTTCTAGCTTATAGCTTACTTTTGAAAATCTTAGTTTCTTAAAACTTATAAAAAGCTTACTGTGTAAATAAGCTTGTCAAAACTAGCTTATTTAGCTTATTATAAAAATATTGTCTTTATTAAAGTTGCTTATTTTATGCTTAAAAGTAGTTGTGTAAAATAAAAATTGAAAAAAAATAAATTTGCAAAAAGTGTGGGGTGTGGGATTCGAACCCTGGACCTCTCGCTAGTATAACATGCGCCTAACACAACACCCCCTTCCAACTGCTCTGGAGCACCAGTTCTGTTATACCCTTCACACCAATTCCTTTTAACCTTGTTTTTTTTCGTATAGCTTATTTTCTTATTTCTGCTTATTGTAGCTTATTTAAATAAGTTGTTGGCTTGTTTTTAATTTTACTAAGTCTGTATTTATGTAAAGTATTTCCAGAAAATTTTTCATAATTTTTGCAACTGTTTTAGTATTTATTATCTATTTTTATTTATAAATTAGTAATTAAATCATAGTAAATTAAATAATTATCTAAAAAATATAAATCTTTTTTCTAAAATTTTCTTTTGTCATATAGAACCTGTAAAAAATATAATTGCACCCATAGTGTTTATATTTCACAAATTTTACGTTTTTACTTGCGCACGTACGTTATTTTTATTAATAACGCTCGTTTTCAGTTTTCTTTATAGTTTTTGTATACGTAAGTTTTAGATAACCGTTTTTCTTACATTTTTAATCGTTTTTAATTTATTTTCACTTATTTTAGATTAGAAACCCAAAAACCCTTTTCCGTTCAATTATCACCCGATCACAGATTCGTTTTACTTCAGTGTTCACACCTCGTTGGGACTTAACGACCCGGGGAATATTCTGTACTCCTTGGTAAATTGTATTGTGTTCTCAATTGGTTTGACTTTATTTGACCACATCCGTGGTTGATTTAAGTTGACTGTTTCGGGCGCGATCAACTCTAAAACGTGAAATTATCTCGCGAAACGTGGAAATGTACACAACGCGTAATGGCACAACCGACGATTTGATTTGATTATTTTATTATTTGTGAAAAACGAGACGTATGAATAGTCATTTTTACTGGAAAAATTATTCTGAGCGCAACGGTGAAATTCCAGTGTCTTGAATCTATCGTTTGCTTGCCTAAACAAGTACCGAGCCTCATTTCAAGAAAGATAGCAAAAATTACAACTGTGGTCCCTGCAGAAAATTTTCCCCTCCACCCCTAGACTTTGATTGTAACATAATTGGTCCCTAGGGTTTTCTAAATCTAAAACTACCCTATATAAACAAACTTATAACACCATTAAGGGGCCGTTTACTTTCAACTTAATGTCCTGTTTGGTAACAAAATTGGCTGGAAACAGGAAACTTTGGTGTTTCTTTTTAACTTATTGCAAAAAAGAATCCTTAATGTGGAAGGGGGCAAAATTTGATACTTTTTCTATTCAGGACGTCTTAATACGATTTTTTTCCTGAACTAGTGTAGGTGGAAAAAATAAATTCGAAAAATTTAGAAAACTTCGAAAAAATTTATAAAAATTCAAAAAAAATTTTAAAATTCGAAAAATTTATAAAAATTCGAAAAATTTATGAAAATTCGAAAAAATTTATAAAAATTTTAAAAAAATTCAAAAAATTTTAAAAATACAAAAAATTTATAAAAATTGAAAAAATTTATAAAAATTCAAAAAATTTTAAAAATACAAAAAATTTATAAAAATTGAAAAAATTTATAAAAATTCAAAAAAATTTATAAAAATTCGAAAAATTGATAAAAAATCAAAAAATTCAAAAATTTTATAAAAAATTTATAAAAATTCAAAAAATTTATAAAAATTCAAAAAAATTTATAAAAATTCGAAAAATTGATAAAAAATCAAAAAATTCGAAAATTTTATAAAAAATTTATAAAAATTCAAAAAATTTATAAAAATTCAAAAAATTCAAAAATTTTATAAAAATTTATAAAAATTCAAAACAACTTATAAAAAATTTGAATTTATTAAATTTTTTTTCGAATTTTTATAATTTTTTTTGAATTTTTAAAAAATTATAAATTTTTACAAATTTTTTGAATTTTTTAAAAATTTTTATAATTTTTTATAAAATTTTCGAATTTTTTGAATTTTTATAATTTTTTTGAATTTTTAAAAAATTATAAATTTTTACAAATTTTTTGAATTTTAAAAAAATTATAAATTTTTATAAATTTTTTGAATTTTTTAAAAATTTTAATAAGTTTTTTCGACTTTTTATAATTTTTTATAAAATTTTTGAATTTTTTGAATTTTTATAAATTTTTTGAATTTTTAAAAATTTTCGAATTTTTTAAAAATTTTTATAAATTTTTTCGAATTTTCATAAATTTTTCGAATTTTTATAAATTTTTTCCACCTACACTAGTTCGGGAAAAAACTCGTATTAAGATGGTCAATTAAGCATAAAAAAGAAACAACATATATCCACACAGGACCTAACTAGAAACAGTACACATATATCCACACAGGACCTAACTAGAAACAGGAAAAAAAAGAAACAGCCCCTAACTCATATTCTAGGGTTTTATTACCCACCCACTTTCAGGCAGCCACCCACCATCTCCGGCCACCCCCGGCCACCCTTCACCGCCACCTCCCACACCACACCACACCGCCACCACCAACACAAACCTCGTGACTCCCTTGTCACGGATAACCACTACACGCGCTCCAAAACACTCATCCGCCACCTCTATGTGCCGTCACAGCCGACATCACCATCACATCAAATCGCCACATTTTCCTGTGTTGAATCGAGATAAGAATAGATCGAGTGATTTGTTGCTGGTGGTTCGAGTTCTCCACCACCATCACCACAGCACCCCAGCCGCCTCTCTTTTCCCCCTCCTCTCTCCCTCTCTCGACATGGTAAAATCGATAAAACGTTCGTTATTCATATTTTTTTTATGAACCGATTTTTCTGTTATTGTTTTTTTTCGTGGATTCAAAATGGATAGAACTCGTTATTGATCTTGTGATTAAAAACCAGATATAATTGTGTTTTTAAAACCTTTTCGTGTGGTAAGAAAAACTTATTATGGTGTTGTTTGATTCGTTTAGGATCTGTGGTGAGTTGTATACGGGTTGGGTTTATGACCCAGTTTGGAATCAGATTGTGACCCGAGTAAGTCACAGGTCAAGTTGGACTATTTATTCACTTTTGGTTTGGCCTTGATTAGTATGTAGAGGTGTTAGTTATTTTGTTGTCGTGGGTTGTGTCTAGTTGTTTCGGTTCACATAACACACCACAAGGGAGGTTTTGTTTTGGTTATGACCCTTTTTGATCACGAATTAGTCTTTGATGCGTTTGGTCTGTAAGGGGCTGCTTGGTATGGGGTAAGGCTGCATGCAATGGACCGGAATAAATCGGTTGTTCGACCCATTCGACCGACATTGAAATCGGTTGTCTCCAATGTGAGACTTGGGCAAACATCGGTCGTGGAACAAAGCAAAACAAGAATTGGTTGTATTCTTGACCTGATAGAAAAAGAAGCAACTTGAAAAAAATGTACCGTTTGTAAAAAAAAAAAAAAAACCTGTCACCACTGTGGCACTTGGGTCATGTTTGGTCGCTGGAGAGAGAAAGCTGAAGTGGCAGCCGGAAACTTGGGTCAAGTTGGGTCACCACTGTGACCAGCCTAAAGGGGGGGGGGTGGGGAATGGGTAAGGAATTCAAAAGGGCCCACTTGGGGGAAAAAAATGATGCTTGGTTCACTTGTTCAAAGGTATTGATTACCCAGTACTGGGTAATCAACCATTATAGAGTAAATTGAGGGGTAAGGTAATGATTACCCACCTCACCCATTCCTTTGCATTCCCTTACCCTTTCCCTTTCTCTTTCCCTTTCCCTTTCCCCTATACTTACCAAGCGGGCCCTAAAAGTTGAGCCGAGACCAAAGTGGTCTCGGATGGGTTGGAGTTGTTTATTCGGTGTCCTAGATTTAGTCATATAGCTTATTGGACATATTGTCCTCTTGGTTAAGGGTAGCGTTTGTTTGGTCTCGGGTTCGTATTACACTAGGAGTGTTTGTATATTTTTTGGTTGGGATTGCTTTTGCTTTAACTCAGAAAACAACCACGAGGGTGGTCTGATGTTTTGTGGTATGGTCTGTCAAATCAGGGTGTGTTTGGTTATTCAGTCTTAAAAAGCTCTATGAGCTTACTTAAGTGTTTGATTTTCTAGTGCAAAGAGAAACCCGTAGGGTGTGTTGGTTACATTTTAAATGGTGTGGTTGATTTGTATCAAAACTGGGCCGAAGCCCATGAGTTGCAAATGGTGGGTTTGCATTGTTTAGCCAAGTGTCAAAGATAAAAAGGGTTTGTTTAAAAATTAAAAGTGTGTTTGATATAATTGTAGTGTCAAAGTTTATATTTGACTAACGTATTTGACTTGTCGTGTTCACTTGGTACGTTTCGGATAACTTCTTGTGATTTAATACTTGGTTTTGGACTCAGAAAATACTTAACGGATTGTAACATCGGATTGAGACTTGACTTTGGATATTGGACAATATGAATTTATTGGACTGGAGACGAATACAATATATTAGACTCACGACGACTTTAATATATTTGATTCGTGACGGACACACAATAAGGAAATAATGTCTAATAACTAACGAATATTTTTTTTTTATTCAATTCTAATAAACTATTTTGAGGAAATTGATTTATTTAAGTCACAACGACTTGAGAATACCGATTTTAATAGCTAAACTATTTCCTATTTTATAAGACGTTTATATTTTATACAAATTATTTGGGATAACGGGGTAAATACCGAAACGTACAAACTAATTTATTTTATTTGAGGGTTTATTTGTTGTTAACTTCTAGGTTTGTCTCCCTTGGTTTGAGTTCTCGTCAGTAATCTCTCGACTATGTCGATGTCTATTCCTCTTTGGCGTGAGTTGTATTTAGAGTCTATGTTTTCTTATCACACCACACGAAACGTTGAAACTAAGCTTTTGATAAGTTTTGAAACCAAGTAATCCACAAAAACTACGACACGCTGTCTTTTATAGACTTTATTATTTTGCGAGACGTATTTTGAGTAAATCGTATACGTTTTAGGTTGTGCCGATCCTCGACTGTTGTGTACCGCTGTGCTTGCACCACCGTGTTCCGTCGTGCCATATGTCTTGAGACCGTTGTGAATAGCTAGATGCCAGTTGTGTCTGTCGTGATCTTTGCATTACTGTGGCTAAAGTGAGTTCATGGCCCCTACTTTTACCGGTTTTCTAACTATTTTGGGGGATAATACATGCTCGTTTTTAACTAAACTCAATGACTGTTTACTTGGAATTTATGCAACTGTTACTCTATTTTTTTACTGTTTGGCTGAAATATTTGACTTGGTTATTTGACGGCATTATGTGATTGATTGATACCTTCGAACTGTTTTGAACGGACCTAACTGTTGTTTTTGATTTGCTATAACTTGTTGACTGGCTAAGGTTAGATATGTGTTAGATATTTATCTAAGACCAGGGTAGCAATCCTTTGCTATAACGTGGTGCCTGGCTAAGATTTGATATCTATACCCGGCCTAGACTAGGGTAGCAATGTAACTATATATACCTTGCTATAACGTGTTGCCTAGCTAGAGTCGCCTAGGGCCCTACTGTGTTTGTCAATATGAGAGAAGGCTATTGTGACCTATCATATTGATATTGAATTGATTGTGTTTGTTGATATTGTTAGCTTTAAAGTTTTGTCATATGTGGGAATTGCAATAGCATTTAAAATACAAGGACTAGTTTAGACAATAGGCTAAATTAGACTTTGTAATGTTGTAATAAATACCCTCCTAGTCTCAACTAGGAGGGTTGGGATTCTCACTTGTTCTTTGGAGGTGTGTGTGTGTTCTAGACTTCTCTCTCTAGAAAACACATACACCTCCGCCAATTATTAATAATGCCATGTTTAAACTTTATCACGAGTTTCCCCGACCTCCTGAATGTGTTCTTGGTCCTTTAGAATTGGTATCATGAGCGAACCTGGGAGATTCTTGGCGAAACGTGGTGTTTTTAAGGTAACAAATGTGATTTATGGTGTTTTATTTCGGTTCTTGTTGAAAAAAATCATACTGTTGCGTTTTTGATCTCTAAAAACGTGACTGTTTTGAGTTTTTATTTGGAATCGTATGCAAAAATCAAGGTTCAAGGTTGTGTTTGTTAGTTCTAACGAGTTGGGTTGTGAAGATTTGCTAGTTTATCACTCAAATCTTGTGCTTTAAGGTTGATTTATTTTTTTTGGTGTTCTAAGTCTTTAGATCGACCAAAATTGTTGAAGATTATGTTAGTATTTTACTAATTTTCTTTGGCGTATAATTCTTTCCAAAAGAATTATTGAACAAGTTGGTAAATGTTGTCAGTGGAAAAGTCTTACTTGCATGTGCAAGTCAGTGGGTAAGTGAGACTAAAGGACAAGAGTTGGTAGCCTACCCTATTTCGCAATTCAAGAAGCTGAGTTCTATCGCAATTCAGCAGTCTTCTCGCAATTCGAAATATCACAATCTTGTATAAGATTGCGATAGGTACTGTTATCGAAATTACAAATTGAAAAGTCTGTCGAAATTGCTCAGTTTGTCCTTTATCGCAATTGAGTTCGCAACTGGATATTATCTTCGCAATTGAGTCAGACTTTCGGAATTGGGTTAGACTTTCGAAATTGGCCACATCTTTCGCAATTCAAGCAATCTTTCGCAATTGATTCAGAATTTCGCAAATCAAGCTTCTTTCGCAATTGAACCTTCTGGCGGGAAAACTTGAGTAAAATTTAATTCGGAGGAGAGACTTAACGGTCCATTTTTACGCGAGATTCAAATTCTGGTACAAGAGTGAAAATTTTGGCCCAAAATTCAAATTTTTTGGCCAAAATTCGAATTTTTCGGGAATTTTTGGCGTAAAAATTTCTTAAACTCAAAAATTTCCAGCATCATTAGAATGTCATTTTATGGCATATTTCACACCAAAATCACAAATGAAATTATCGGACTGCACCTACAAAATCACCACGTATAGCCGAAAAGATCCTGATCAAGATTCACAATCAAATGACAATGGCTACAAAATTGATTGTTATCAACCGTGACTACAAGGATGATGATTCATTATTACTTATTTGAAGATTGAAGTGGAATATCTCGGGTACGTGTACTTAGTATCTTGAAGATATCGGGGTTGGTTGGATGCATGATTCTTCGAGATCCTTGCTCGATCTTAAACGGCTCACAGAGCATTCGATGATTAAGTCTTGGGTTATCTAGTTTTCATAGGTCAAGGGGTGGATGGACGAAGACCTAGTTAATTATCACTTAAAGGAGATACGTTGTAGTACTCAGTGGCACACAAAGATGTGGATAATTCAAGAGATGTTCATATACTATTAAGGAAGGTTGGATGGGTATATGAAACGACCTATGCTTTAAGGAGTTACGTTGTAGTGCTCAGGTACTTAGTCATACAACAGTGCAAGTTTAAGTCACAAGTTTGGGTTATTTTACTTCAGTCTCAAGTTCGGTATAGTGGGTTTTCTCTATCAGTAGTCACTACATGAAGCCGTTGTTTTTGATAAAGGAGGTTGATAAAGCGTTAGACATTACAAATGGTATTATAAGTAGATTGGGTATATCGACATCTTCTCACGAGCTGTTATGGTTAATGATAAAGTGCTTCCAGTTCATACTCCATGTACACACCTTTATGTGCTGATTCCGATAAATCGTAACCAGCAGGGGAGAGAAATGTGTAAATTCTAGTGATGATGATGATGGAACTATCCTGGAGAAAGAAAAGTGCATTTCCGGATCTTAATTGATTCTGGTGCTACGGTTACAACTTTGGGGGAGAGAAATCATTAGACAAGTTACCCGTGACCAACGATATGGGTCAACTTGTTACTTTGAAGATTACCATTTCATGTGTACGTTACGGGCTGATCTCTCATGGGAAAAATAACTAAGATGCATTTGGTGAGATGAAGATGTTGATACTTTATTCCCTCGAACAAAGAACAGATTCAAGGCACTCAGGGCACTTCTCATAAGGAAGGCTGTCAGTTTGGGGGAGAGCACTAATTAGGGGAGAGCACTCAGGGTATTCTGAATTAAACCCTAATTAGATTGTTGATTGTTATCAACTGTGACACTTAGGGTATTTTGAATTAAACCCTAATTAGATTTGCTCACATGGTTCGTCTGCAAGTAAAGAAATGACAGCTGAGAAGATCATGCAAGCTGAACGAAGTAATGAAGTTTGAAGATCATTCTCTGTGCTTATGGTTTACATTTTACTTGTAGGGAACGTTGTAAGCAATTCCCATATGACATCACTTTGGGGAGAGATTGTTAGCTTTAAAGTTTTGTCATATGTGGGAATTGCAATAGCATTTAAAATACAAGGACTAGTTTAGACAATAGGCTAAATTAGACTTTGTAATGTTGTAATAAATACCCTCCTAGTCTCAACTAGGAGGGTTGGGATTCTCACTTGTTCTTTGGAGGGTGTGTGTGTGTTCTATACTTCTCTCTCTAGAAAACACATACACCTCCGCCAATCTATTAATAATGCCATGTTTAAACTTTATCACGAGTTTCCCCGACCTCCTGAATGTGTTCTTGGACCTTTACAGATATATGTGGAACTTGTGATTTACATCTATCTTAGTCCAGTGTAGCAAATCACTTATCTTGGTCCACTGTTATACTTTCTTAACTTGTGATTTAGGCAGTGTGAGCCTACGTTGAATTTGACTTGTTTGTGAACGATGATTTGAACTCGAAAACCTTTTGGTTCAACCATACTTTTTAAACTAAACCTGTGAACTCACCAGCGTAAGCTGACCCTTTTAGCATGTATTTTCAGGTTTAAAGTGATAGCTTATTTCTGGAGGCGCTTGACAAGGGGCATGGTCATAGACGACTCTGATATTTATATTTGGGACCGCTTAACTAATTTTATGGGCCTATTTTCGCACTACTCTTGAATTAAGTAAATTTAACATTTTTGTAAATGAATTTTATTCTAAACGGTTAAGGTAAAATCGTTCTTAGTACCCTATATTGTGATACCAATTTAGTAGTACCCAAGTGACATGTATGCTTCCGCTGGACCGGATTTTGGGGTGTTGCATTGGTAGTGACCCAAATTATCTCTAGAACCTCTTGAGATAATTACTTTCCAATTATAGACACTTGTGGTTTTAAGGATAGTCATGTACGCTTCCTTACTAGACAAGGTGGTCCTATATCTACTAATATCTATGACACAATCATATTGATCACATAAACAAATGATTAACGTGTTGTTTATCTGATACATGATGTTGTTCCATGCATAAGTGGGAGAAATCTTTATTGTGTGCAAGCAACAACACAAAGGAATATGATTTAAAGGATTCTCTTGACTGTAAGGTAAGAGATTAATGTTCTAATGTGATTTATTCACATCTAAATTAATAGAACACTTGGAGTTAATATCTAGCGTAAGTGAGACCTTGACATAGATATTAATGACAATGTAAATTACATACTTTCATTACTAGCAGATCAACTAATGTAATGAAACTATGTTAATTTGCATGTTTCTAAATTAGATAATTATTAGAATAAGTGTCAATATGATAATAAGACTACTTCAAACCAAATATTTATGTATTATTGAAATGACATAAATAAATGAAGTAATCTAATACTACTTCAAATTTGAATATTTATGTATTCCTGGAATGTCATAAATATATGAAGTAATACATTAACTTGAAATTACTATTGAAACCAAATTGTGGTGTTCATGATTACTTTAGTTATACATGTTTATATTTTATTGTAAATATATAAATATGAAGTCTTTTATTGCTATAAGACTTATAAATAAAGTAAGACGTTAACTTGTTATGTTTTTTTTTTTTTTTTTTTTTTTTTTTTTTTTTTTTTTTTTTTTTTTTAATTAAGACATATACAAGAAGTCATTGAGTTGATCAATGATTTATAACGTATATTGGGATTATAACAGTTTATGTCTTCTTGTTAAGACATGGACATGAAGTGACTTGGTTAAAAAGTACTTATGTTATATAGCATGCAATTGGCTTGAAAAGTCTATTATACCATTAACTTGACTTAGTTGGTAAATAGGTAAGCCAAAACGAAATATATTTATCTAACATATTGTAAGAATGACTTACAATATTAATCCTAATGAAATACATAATGTGTATGGTAAGTTCAGTTAGGAAAATCAAACTCTTGTAATATTGTTTGATTAAAGATAACTATATCTTCTATTCTTCCAAAAGTTATCAAGGTTAGGAAATTGAGTAGTATATACTCAATTAGACTCCAACCTAGAAGATTAATAAGACACCATTTATTATGGATTGTGATGAATCACATTAATTGTTAAAATTGAAGTTCTGAATTTGTTAAACTGCTTTTGAGTAGGTTATTAACAAACTTAATGTAAGGAACTGTCAACATGTATTTGTAATGTCTCAAAAGAGAACAATATTGTGTTGCTCTACTTGCTAAGTATTTATAGATAATTTATAAATTGCAAAAGGCAAGTGGGAGATTTTATCTTGAAAAGATAAAATTACAAGATACATAATCTTCTAAAATACACTAGCAAAGTCATGATGAGGATTAAACATTTTAATGTGGGTACTTATAGGCCCTTTTACATCACTAGTTTGCCTATTACACATAAGTAGTCCCTGTGTGAGCTACTTAATACAAACCTAGTCCAATTCACGTGAGTGACGACATCTTTATAAAAAAGCGAGTCTAACAATCTCCCTCCAAGATGTCGTCACAAGTGAATGGTTACAATGAGACCTATAAACAATACAAAGTAAATTACAATAATAAACTTTTGCTGAAGTGCAGAGTCTCTGTAGTCTAGATCTTTTGGCAGACTTGAAGTTCTCTCTAATCCGAAGATCGCGGCATCGATCTTTGGTGCTGACGGCACACATCGCTCTGAACTTCAACTGTAATGTACTAGTTAGGTTATTACTCCCTCCTAACTAGTGAGCCCTTTATTCTTTTCTGCTCCCTCCTGAATCGACAACTCTCTTTAGCCTTTAAACACGCAGCGGAGACTGTAAGCACAATGGTTGTCGTTCGGGAGCATTAACATATCTCACAAAGTATTTGCATCCAAGTTGGTAATAAGCCGTACTTCTCCCTCCTGATGATTGCGAGGTATCGGAATCATCATCCTTTAGTGTACACGCCTTTGATTACCTTTAACTTGAAGCAATATTAAATCCATAATAGCACGTCGACAACCCGTCGAAGCTTAATTATCGTGAGAATATGTTGAAAAATACTCTCAATACGTCTCTCAAACCAACCTTAAAGTTCACCGGCTTTTATTAAATAACCACATGTGGAGACAACCCGATATTACCAATTTGAAGACGAAGTAAAGCATTCCCCCTCTAATGTGACTTAATCTTGTACGATAATGTGACTAAGAACCTATACTGAGCACTACAACGTAACTCCTTAAAGCATAGGTCGTTTCATATACCCATCCATCCTTCCTTAACTGTATATGAACCTCTCTCGAATTATCCACATCTTTGTGTGTCACTGAGTACTCCATCTCAGTTTTGATAGTTAACTAGGTCTTCGTCCATCCACCCCTTGACCTATGAAAACTAGATAACCCAAGACTTAATCACTACACTGAGTAATACACCCATGAGAGCCCAAACAAGTATCTCTAAAAGTCATGCATCCAACCAACCAACCTCTAGACTTTGAGATAAATAAGTACACATGCACGAAAAATGTTACTTCAAAATCAAATCAATAATACCATTCTTCCCCGTAGTGATTTTCCTTAACCATAATGCTTTTAGCCGTGAACTATGTATCCCCGTGATTGTTGCGATGGTATCCCTATATCCCTCCATTTTTTTTTTCATAATTTGAAATATACTAGGAAATGCCGTTACAAGAAGGCTAGAAAAATTTGAGTGTAACAGATTTTGACGTCAATTTTCACTATTATACCAAAATTTGAATCTCGCGTAAAAATTGAACGTTTAATCACCTGAAAAAATTAAATTTTACTCGCATTTTCCCACCAAAAAACTATATATATATATATATATATATATATATATATATATATATATATATATATATTTTTTTTTTTTTTTTTTGTTGAAGCGATTCTAAGTTGAAGGGTATCAAAGTGGAAGGATTATAAAGAGGACATATTTCTCAATTGTGGAAGAATAGAATTGCGAAAACCCCACAATTGCGAAAGAACTCCACAATTGTGAAAAAATCAACCAATTGCGAAAGAGTGATCCAAATGCGAGATATGGTGAATTGCGAAAATGTTGCCCAATTTCGAAAGAGGTGAATTGCGAAAGAATCAGTGAATTGCGAAATACCATCCAATTGCGAAACAGAGTTGCAATTCCGAAAGTATGACCAATTGCGAAACTTAGTTGCAATTCCGAAAGTATGACCAATTGCGAAACTTAGTTGCAATTCCGAAGAAATGACCAAATGCGAGACAAAGTTCCAATTTCGAAGGAATGTGGCAATTCCGAAACTTTTGGCAATTTCGAGACTTTTCAGCTTACCAACTCTTGACTTTTTGACACTCCACCAATAATTTAGCAACTGTCAGATCTAACCACTCTTCCCACCTTCCATCAATAATTGAGTACAATAATTGAAGCCCACTTTTCCGCCATAACTTCCGACCATCTTTTCCGGCCAAATCACGGATTAAATGACAAAACAATCTCAAATAAGACCTTGAATATAGAACTGTTCCCAGATCTAAATTCGTATACACATGGATTCGAGACTTTTTGACCATATAAGATACATAAGACCAGTAAAAGGCCTGTTGTTATCGTATGAAATGGAAAAAAAATTCCGGTCACTAAAAAGAAGATAAACAACAGCCTAAAACTTGAATCGAACCATAAAAATCAGTAAACTCACCAAGAATCTCCCCTGGTTAGCTCTGATACCAATTGTTGTAGCTCATAATCACTCTTTATCACACAATATTTGCACGTTAAACACAAGAGAGAATGATGGGACTGTGGTGTATGTTAGATCGTATACTATGAAAGAAGAGATAGAGAGATGTAAAGTTTTATCTATTAAGCTCACACCTTTCTTACACACACAATGAACCACACCACAAATGATGAGTTGTGGTGCTTTAAATATTATAATGTTTTGCCTTAAAGGCTTTTGTGTAGGCTTGTGGGCTTTAGCTCATGGATTGGGCTTTTACATAACTTTCTAACTCTAATACAAGCCCACATTACACAAAGTTCTAATACTAGGAATGACCATCACTTTAAACTATAAAATTAAAGCTAACAATTATATATTAAAGAATTAGAATACTTTAAACTATAAAAGGTTTGATAGTTTAACTGTCATAAATTCGTGGTTGAGGATGTCACGCATTTTATGAAATATTATGTGGCAATATCTAGGTAGATGAATGCACACATACAAGAATTTCACTAATTAAATTCTTGAAATAAGTATTCTCAAAATTCCAATAGATCAAATTAGTTGATTTATGCCTTGTCAACAAGTATGTTTGACATGACTTGAGGCATAATTCATTAATGGGAATTATCATGCATTGATCTATTTAGTATTTGGATAAGGGATGTAAGCAATTATTATTTACAATGAATTAAAGTACTTGGTACGTTTGTTTTCATTAATAATAGATTGTATCCTATATTTGCATGTTTAAATCCATGAATAACTTATGTTATTCTAAATGGTCCGTTGTCGATCAATAATATGGGAGTATTATTGAATTAAGGCAAATCTGAGTTTTGGTAGAATATACTTAAGTATATTGATGCGTGGACATGCCAAATTCACATGATATTCAATAATGAATAAATTGAATATAATACAGATTTCAACCACATGATTGTACTTTATGGATCCTTGTCATTAAAGTAATACAATCATGAATATTTATCCTCAGACTTGAGATACCAGATAACAGCTGCGGATGTAGCTCATTTTCTGTAAGATAGTCTAACGCTATCCGTAACTGGTAGTTATAAGGGCTATTTTCGGAGGTGATGCGAAGTTTAAGGGTTATGCTCGTAGTCAAGAACGAATTTGTTCCTTCAAATTTGTTTTGAAGTTTAATACTGCTGGGCCCCTCGTAGGGTTGACAATATGTTTGCATGGCCATGCCCAAGGTCTATCTGGAATACGTTCAGATGATTTGGTAATCTTGATCAATTATAAATAACGAGAAACAGAATAGTTAATTATGGAATGACTTCGATCCATATCCATATTAACGTGGTATTAGAAATAAAAAGATAAGTATGATGATGAATCATCAAAGGTTTTTTTCCAGGAAACCATACTCAGGGTCGATCTGGGGGCATTTGGGGTGTTAAGCTAGACTAACCAATGTCATTACTATATTAATGCATATCCAAGTGGGAGCTGTTAAAGTTATGGATATAAATTAATATACGTATGACCAGTTTTGAACACGAGACTTCGTGATTGCACACATTACGTATGAGTTTCAATGTTTTAATAATTAATATAATAAGTTATGATTTGATTATTAAATTCACAAATAAACACTTAACGGGCGTTAGTATTTAACGGGGTTTGGTTAACGGTCGTTAAATATTAAGTTAAAAGGACTAGAGATGAAAATACAAGCCAAGAAGGTTCTAGAAACCCCTTGGGCTTGTATATTCGGCCGACCCATGGGTTAAGGGGTTCAAAACCCTAGCTTGGAGAACAAGATTAGTTTCCCTATAAATACAAGGCCTCTTGTATTCATAATTAACTTAATCTTGATTCCCTAGCAAGCCAAATTTCTCTCTTCTCTCCTCCCTTGTGTGTATTCGGTCGACATTCCCAAACCCTTTGGGATTTTCGATCCAACATATACAACATAAGTGTTTGGTTTGTTTTGTGATCAAGAACCTAGCTTTTCACATTGAAACGCTACTAATACGTGTGTACAAGAACGGATAACTAACATACTTTTGTTAGTGAATTTTTTCCCCATTCGACTTAGGAGAAGTCGACATTCCTTAAACCCTAAGTTAGGGTTTTACTTGGTTCTTGCTCACTCGATTTCTTGTTTAGCTAGAAATCAAAGGTACGCATGTTCTTTTATTTTAGTTAATTAATTACTAGTATTTAGATCATGTTTTCCGCTGCAATGCTTTGATGTACATATTTATGTGTTATATAAATTGTTATGATTCACATATTCCAACATCTCGTAATTTGGAGTTATAGACATCGAGTTTGTTTCGACATACACCTTCTGGTAATTTGGAATTATAGACATCAAGTTTGTTTCGACCTACACCTTCTGGTAATTTGTAATTATAGACATCAAGTTTGCTTCGACCTACAACCGCCAGAGAGAGACACTCTACTACTCTAGATAGCTAGATAAATTCTTTCTCACTCCTCCATAGAGAGAAACTCTAGATGGCTGGATAAAATCTTTGTCTCATTCTCACTCCTGTATTTATAATGGAAGTAAAGATTCTCGTCATTAATGGATCAATGTTTAACATTGTGAGCTTATCAAAGTATTAGAAAAGCAATGGTCAAAATTTAAGGCGTGTAAAGGTTTAGTTAACTTTACATATCTAGTTCAACAAAAAAAAAAAAAAAAAAAAAAAAAAAGAAAAAAAAAAAAGAAAAGAAATTTAATATATAATTATGAGCTTGTCAAATATTAAAAAAACCATTGCCAACTTTTGTGATTTGCAAATAAAACTTACTCCCTCCGTCCCAATTTTATTGTCTCATTTTTCCATTTCGGGCGTCCCAAAATTATTGTCTCATACCAAAAATGGAAAGTGAATAGGTAGTGGATTTGGTAAAGTTTACTATATTACCCTTGGTTGAAATTAATATTACAAACTTTAATGAAGTATTAATTAATTGGTTAAGGGTAAACTTGTCATTTGGCAAAAAAGTAAGAGAGATAAAGTAGTGATAGTGATGTTTTTCTAAAAGAATGTGCTTTTTGTTATGGGACAATAATTTTGGAACGGAGGGAGTATATCATAAGCTTGCAAACAACAAAATTTGAAATAGGCTTTTAAGGAATTCAACATGCCTACTTCAAATTGGGTCCTTCCCTCCTTATTTATAACCACCTCTTACAAGCTTCTTTCCTTCACAATGCGATGTGGGATGGAAAAAGTCAAAACCCAATTGATTATAAGCAATTTGTAGTACACTGGTTTATTTGAGTACATGTTTAGATATGTTATGATTGTGATACCCGCACTAGTTTTATGATGTTATACCGGCTGTTATGAAATGAAAGGTGCTTCAATCCGAACCCATGAGGTTTAAGCTAGACATATATGTGTGTCTAACGCATATTATCAAAGGCCGCGTTGGTTGTGGTTTACTAGCTGATAGAGTTACTTGAAGCTCTTTTATCCAAAAGTGAGTGATCATGTATAAGGAATGGATGGTGCTTGTACATCACGAGTTGTTTATCAAATGGTTGAATACTTGGAGTTATGAGTTATGTTGGTTGTGGAGAGGTGCTTTCTATTCAAGGTGAATTGTGTGGCAACCTGTGGCCGCGGTAGTTAAGGTAAGATGTGTTTAATTTTGCAGGTGTTGGTGAGAATTGATTAACATGAGGTTTTATGTTTACATGTATGTGTGTTAATTTATGATGTTCAAATTAGTGATCTGTTGATGTTTTAGACTAACGATGGGATTGATGCTGATACACGATAATAAATGAGCATATGTGACTATTTTTGTTGCTTCATATCTACTAATCTTGGTATTGTGTAGGTGTCATAAGTGTTGAGAGGAGATTGGCTGGTTGGGACGGAATGGGAAGCTGGGTTGGTCTCGTACACCCACAATCCTTTTCGCAAGTGGTTTACGAGCAAAAACAAGACGTCGGGAAAATAAAGTAGACTGGCTAACTGGAGAAACATGGCGTCAAACTTTATAAAAACAATGAGCAAAATTCCCTAGGCAAAAACAAAAAATATATGAATTATAAAACTTATAAATTCACACGTACTCATAGTTTGAAACATGTGTGTGCCAAGCAATATAATTTGTTAACTATTAATACATTTAACTGTATGTAAAAAAAATTATTCACCTAAGCAAAAACAAAAAGTAAATTACTAAATTGAAAAAGTTTGAAACATCTGTTATTAATTTGTAACATTAACCATTTATATATTAACAATTTATATTTGTGTTGGTTCAAGGTTTTCTAACTTTAGGTTTAGAATTTTAGGCTTGTCAAAAAAAATTAAAACCTTATGGCTTTTTGCTGCTCACAAAAATATAAAACTCAAATCATAAGCTTGCAAGAGACAAAGCAGCGTTGATGTTTCAACATTTTCATCATTCGCACAAAAAATGTGGGATGATATCACGGAGAAACCCTCCTAGCCAGTTAAACAAGCAGTAAAGATTGTATCTAGCATAAAGAAGATAACCTCGCTGGATTTAAAGCCGGAGAAGGTTCTGTTGATGAAGGACTCTATATTTTATAATCTTTCATCAATAACAAACCCGAGGGAGTCATCCGCGCTTCTTGTTGCTGCCTTCTGCAGATTATATGATCCTGAAACCAAGAGTTTCAAGCTTAATGAACAAACAGTTTTTAGCTTTTGTTGTCATGAGATTGCCAATGTTATTGGCATGCCTGACCCGAGCAGTTTAAATATCCTTTTTGAGAATTATGAGAACATGATTGGTAAGAAAACAAAAATTCCTACCAATGTAAAAGACTTCATAAACCAGTTTCTGGCCAAGGAAAACCCGAAGAAGGTGAAGAAGGGAAACCCGGAGAAGAGGTTGGCAATTGTGGGTTCCTCTGAAGCGGTTCCCCCTGAAACAGAGAACGAGGATCCTTCTAAAGCAACGAAGGGGGAAACATTGTTTGCTGCTGACTTGAAGGCTGCTTTGAGTAACATGCCTTTAGAAAATGATGCTCATAAGGAGGCATTTAAACAGATGCTGACATTCTATTTTCTTGAACAAGTGCTCCTTGGTCCGCACTACATCATGGTGGTGGGTCCAAAATCTCAGTCTGTGCGAAAAAGTGAATTGGCCCAAACAAATAGAGACTTGGCTGCATGAAGGCTTGAGCAATTTAAAAAGGTCGTTGGAGGATAGTCCGAACAGTCAACATGAATTTAAAGGTTGTACTCCTGTTTTCTATTTTCTTGAACAAGTGCTCCTTTGTCCGCACTACATCATGGTGGTGGGTCCAAAATCTCAGTCTGTGCGAAAAAGTGAATTGGCCCAAACAAATAGAGACTTGGCTGCATGAAGGCTTGAACGATTTAAAAAGGTCGTTAGAGGATAGTCCGAACAGTCAACATGAATTTAAAGGTTGTACTCCTGTTTTCGAGGTATGTCTAAAATGTTTAGGGTGAAGTTTTTTATTTATTTATTTATATTTATTTCTCTTTTTTACATTGATCTCTTGAATTGACTTTTTCTTAATACTGTGTTAGGCTCTAATATTCGAAAGGATACCTAAGCTGCAACCACAACAGTGGGAGATAACAGTGCCACCTTTCCAAAAGTATAACTCTGTCAGATGGAACAATCTGAAGTTGTTGGCAGACAAGATTGGTGGACTGACTCCGGATGATGTAAGTAATCAGGAGGTACACGCTTTTAGTTATTTATTCAGTAAGTCCGTTTAGTTATCATTTTTCCTTTTGTTTTTCCCATATTGAAAGGTGTGTCTATTGTTCTCTATCAAGTGACACTAATATGATTCTGGAGTCTGGTCATAGACGATCATTTGAAGCATCTGACAACACTGAAGCAGCAGTGGTTACTTCACATGGTTAGCCTTTTTTTTTGCTTTAATTTTTTTTTATAAACATTTATTTTTTTAATGATGAATTCTTAGCTTTGTAAAATAGTGATCTAGTATTTGATTTTGTAAATGGTGAGGTCACATTTCATTCAAATGGAACGGTTTTTGTTGTATTGTTGCTCATCTGTTATTTCTATAAACATTTTTAACATCTCATATTTCATTTCGAACAGGATCAGCTGATGGGTCTGTGCCGAAAAGACAAAAAAATACGAAAGATCAATCTGCTGAGGGGTGTGGGCCGAAAAGACAAAAAAATAAGAAAACTCAAAAGCTAGTATGTACAAGAAGCGATCGTGTATAAACACGAAATATGAGCATGATACCGTAATGGCCCTCTTATGCTTTGTGTTTCTAAGATGATTCTCCTTTTAACAATGGTATGTTCTTAATTTGCTTGCAATCGTGTTTTTGCTGGGAAGGTTTCCACTGGAAGCAATGACAAGTATATAGCAATTTTGAAAATAGTACAAGAAAAAAAAAAGGATGCCAAGTATATAGCAATTTTCCTGTACCTTAAAGAATACATTTTTAACAAACAAGAGCATCTTTTCTTACACGTATACTGCTTTAATTTACAGGTAGTTGAGTTGGATGTTAAAGTTGAAGAACCGGGAGAGACATTGTTAAAATCCGAACTTGAAGCAATTCGTGATTGTAATTCTGCTTGTGCCCGACATTGGATTGTAAGTTATCTTACATTTTCAAACTTCCCATTTTTCTTTGTCAGTCAAGTTTTTCTCTCTCTCCGTCTCACACACACTTTTACTCACACACAGTTAAGGGGGCGATGTGTGTTTTGAAAGTAACTAATCAGATAATGTACATATACACCTATTAGATGACCATACGGTATAGAGAATAGGACATCTTGATTTCTCTAATAACTTGATTGCATATGAATGAATTTCAGATCAGGAATACAAGAACTGTAAACCGAACTGGCCAGTTGACAGGCTACAAACTAGTACCTGGATCAAATTGTTTACCATTAGGAGGGGCAGAGGCCAAGTTTTTGAGAAGAGCTGCTTTTTTGATGCACAACCTGTGGGTCACACAATATGATCCCGAAGAAATGTTTCCTGGTGGAGAGTTCCCTAATCAGAATCCACGTGTTGGAGAGGGTTTAGCTACTTGGGTTAAGAAGGATCGCTCTCTAGAAGAAACTGACCTTGTTCTCTGGTATCCACTTAGTTGCTTCTCATTTTATAATTATGACTTGTTTGTTGATGCATTGTTGGAGATGGGAATATTAACTCATTTACTTTTGGATGGGTTGATTCAGGTTATGTTTTATCTCTAACGAGTTAAATATGTGGTATCTTAGATAACTGGGTAAAAAAGAAATATTTTAAACGGGTCGAAAGTCACCCAAAGTGTATATATCCAATGCAAAAAACCTCCTAAATAACTTTTTTAGAATCATATTGCTGTTGAAATAATATGATCCTTAAATCTGTACTTGATTAACAAATTGTTTACACAAAGGTTACTCTTTTATGGTAAAAAAGTGCTTCTGTTCGACTTAACCTGATCCAGGCAAAAAGACCCGTTTTGACATGAACCCCATTTGACCTGTTGCACTTCCCGTTCTTTTATATTGTTTTTAAGATAACGAGTTGTAAAATTATATCTGATACACTAATTGCTTATAATTACTTTTTTGGCAAAAAGGTACTCTGAGTCGACTTAACTTGACCTTTAAATGAGCTGTTTAGACCTGAACCTTTTTTGACCCCTAGACCACCGTATCTATTTTGTCATTTTTAATACTCATGCTGCCATTGAATGCTCACAGGTATGTATTTGGAGTGACACATGTTCCCCGACTAGAAGATTGGCCTGTTATGCCATTAGAACACATTGGATTCCGCCTCATGGTAATTATTGCTCATTTCTTAAATCTTTATGTCGCTCGTTATCGTAAAACTTCACAATTTGAACACTCGCATAAGTTAGCACAAATGCTCGCCTGATGTTGGTACATTGATTTGCAGCCACATGGATTCTTCAAGTCCTCACCAGCTGTGGATGTTCCTCCAAGCTCAATGACTGATTCGGAATTGAAAGAAAATGGTTTGGTAGATAAGTCTTGCCATACTGGTCTCGTTGCAAAAATGTGAAAGGAAGTTTATTACCACGTAAGTGTACTCCACTAGAAAGCCATTTTATCTGTGTTTTTGAGATGTTATACTCTATCGGGTCCGTTTTCACCCTATCCGATTAGTTTCCATGTGAAAGACGTGATGGTTATGATGTTTGTAGCAAATTGCCATCTGTTTTGCTTGTGAATGTCTAATAAGATCCATATGGAAAATAGACAACTCTTTTTACTTTATGTATCTTTGTTTATCTTGTGTGAGTTGTGTCGATACTCAAGTCTTTGTGGCTACTCTTTTCCCCTCCAAATTACCAATCTAGCCACTTCACGTGGTTGCTATAGATTTACATCATACCCGTTATCCTGATATGCATAAATGTCTATGAGGTGGAACCGCACCCCCAATAGGTCCAGGATGATGCATGATAGATATTACGATGATATATAGCTTTCGAGAACCAGGTATTTCAACTGAGAATGCTGACCAACAATTGACTTATCAGCCCCTTCTAAAGCTCTCAAATCTCTTGCTTGCACAAAATAACACACCAACAAGTGATATTGTGTCGTCTCGTTTCCTCTCAACAGTCTCATCAGTGGCACGACATCATCAATATCAATAAGTCTTTTGAATGCTTCTTAACAAAAGATATTTCTCAGGGCATGTGAATTTCCATAAAATGATTGTCGATTCTGTTCTCACATCTGGATTTGGCCATTTGGGTCGCTAAGTTGTTTGACTAACAAGCCAAGAATTAGTCTCAAGAGTTGTTCTACTACGGCTTTTGTAATACGTAAAGTACATACTCCATAGCCTTCATCAAACTATCAGTTTGCATTTTGTCACATTCAGTTTCAATAAGCTTAGCCAAAATAAGTAACCCCTTCATATCAGTCAATATCTTTTAAACTATGCTTATCGCCACCAACAACTGTTTTTAATGATAACAATGTAATAAGTGGTCTAATCACATCTCTTTACCAAACGCGGATACGCTTCTCGCGAAACCTGATCATTGTCTGCCATTCTAGCACTCAATTTCGCTTTGTATTTCTTAAGTTTCTTAAATTTTCTAATTTCTTTCATTAATAACATTTAAGTTTAAGCTACTTTTGAAACTCATGTAAATTGGGTACCTCCATATAAAGCATCTACTAAACTTGAATAATTGACTTTAAGCTAAAACTCTTGTAGAATCTTGACCATTCATTTTCCTGAATGGCCAATATTGAACCAACACACGCCACACAATACACACACCAACAAAATCACGTTTTGAGAAGACTCAAATTTTCTTCCCGCTCTTTTACACATATTTTACACCAACCTAGACACAACATGCACTCTACCTCTCCAACCTACACATTGTCAATCGTTTACCATTCCATATGATAAAACAACATTAGATGGAGGTGGAAAGTAAATATAGATGAAAAGTCATGAAACCAGCATTGGCCCTGCAGATGCTTATCAAAACCATTGTTCCCGTCAAACTCAGAAAGAACATCAAAACCATGCAATTTCCAGTCCAACAACCACACTGTCCAAACAAACATTACCATGAACCTCATAATTCCATTTGACTAGCTATGAGTATTTTCCTAGAAATTGGAAATCAATCATGCATGAGGATATACAGAACACATAAACATTTGGATGCGCAAGGGTTATTGATTTGTGCCTAATTCAATAACAAATATTTGGTCTTATCCCAAGTAGATATTTGTGATACCCAGGTAATAGGGTCGAATATTTTACTTTTGGAAAGTGATAACACAATTCCAAGTAATATCCGGTAACCATTCATTGGTATGTAGTTAGGTCATTGATTATCTTCACCCTATTCTGGGTTTATAACCTCCAACAAATGCCTCTCTCTAAACATTCCATCTCTCAAATGAGATTCGTCGGGGTTGTTTGGATATGTGTATATGGGTAGAAAGTATGTAAGAAAGAATATAGGCTAGTTTGTTTTGGTTCTTTTAGTAGCTTTGGAAATGTCTTAGCTACTGGTATGCAAATGTAATTTGCTCACACTTTTGGTTATTAATATATTTTACCCTTTGAAAAAAATAAAATAAAAAATAATGAGGATTAACAAGGTTTTTTTACTTGTGCATTGTGGCACCCCTCTTGTGATGAATGTCTTTCTGATTTTAACCCTCTCAACACGAATTGTGCATATATTTTTGATCATTTTTAGTTTAGTTTTAGTTTTCCACTGCGACCTCCTCCCTTGCCATGTATGAAAAAGTGAACAATAAACCGGATATAGTTTAGACATTCCTAGACACTAAAAAAGTTGGTTTCCAAATATATAAGGTTGATCACTATGTACCACCACCACCTGCACCTTTCACGTACCAAAGCCATAGCACCCATCTTTAGCCGCGCGCCATCACCAAGTTTTTGCATTGGTTTGGTGGTCTGCACCACCGAAAAGTTTCTCATGTTTTTATTTTTTTCTTTTTTGTGTTTATGGAGTATGTTTGCATAAATTAATGCATTTTTATATTTTTGGTTTGATAGTAATCATGACACCTGTTTGGTGGTGAGTTTGGTAAGTGTTAAAAGTTGAATTAACACTGACGTGAAAGTTATGAGTTTGGTGACCATAACACTCTGGCTTCTCTAAAGATACCACATATGAACGAAGGCAAAACAAACTTACAAGGCACGTGGACATACGGGAAAAGTTTGTGCCAGATGTCAGGTGGTTATTGGTAGAAATGTATGAGCTGAACAAAATAAACGAATTAACGTCCAAAACAACGTGGCACCCTACTTCAAAATGGATAGATAGATTTTAAAAAAAATGGTTGCACATTTTCGGTTGCCTATAGGGGTGCAAACGAGCTGAGCCGAGCCCGAGCTTCACTATAATCGAGCTGGCTCGTCAGTTTTTTTAACGAGCTCGAGCTCGGCTCGATCCGAGCCTTTATTTTTGTGCTCGAGCTCGGCTCGATAAGTTTTCACAAAGCTCGAGCTCGGCTCGATAAGGCTCGAGCTCGCTTTATCTGCTTAACAGCCTATGTATATACCAAAGATAAAAGAAAAGTCAAAGAAGAATGAACAAGACTAGATGCATAGATCTCAGGTTCCAAGGTTCCAAATTAAAGACCAGTTAAGATCTTGAACCAAGATACTAAACCCATCATTGATCTACGACTAAAACAAATGCAAAAGAAACCTACCCGAGACCCATTGAACGAGGTCTTGATGAAATATGTGCTACGGTAGTGTTTTTCGTGAGTGAACAATTAAACATCATAGATCTTTGTGAAGATCTAACTTCTTTCTCAATATCAGAAAAATAAAGAACGACATATAACATTTGTGTTACACACGTTTCTTTCGATCGGCTCAAACTTAAAACGAAAATAAAACCATCATCGGTCTATAGAAGCTTATAGCTTCTTATCAATATTCGAACCCTTTAAAAGAAAGAACAAAACCATTCGGTTTCATTCTCCTTTAGTGTTCGATTACATATAAACTGTAAACTAAACAAAAACAACACAAGGGTAAACCAAACCTACCCGAGACCTTTGAATAAAGATCTTGATTGAAAAAGGGAAAAGGTATTTGTGCTTTGGTTTGATGATTTTGTCTTTGTTGTCGTGTGATTTTGTTCGGGTAGAAGAATGGGAGCAGACTCGTTTTGGAGTGATAAGAGATGGTGCGTGTTCTTATTGTTTGTGATAAGAGTTACTAGTATATGACTGCAAAGAAAAGGAGGGGGCGGATTATATGAGATTAGGGTTTACTAACTGTGTGAGGTGTGGATCGGGTATTGGATTTGGGCCCGGGTATTTCAATTCGTTTATTGGGCTAACATGATATATCAAACGAAAATGGACTGAGCATTATGATCCAAAATAGATAACACATTGGGCTGCTATGTTATAACGTAGGCTCGATAAGGCTCGACGAGCCTACTCGAGCTCGATAAGTGAAGCTCGAGCTCGGGCTCGATAAGTAAACGAGTTGATTTTCAGGCTCGAGCTCGGCTCGAGCTCGACAAGGCTCGGCTCGTTTCGAGCTTTTTATCGAGTCGAGCTCGAGTAGCTCGCGAGTAGCTCGGCTCGTTTGCACCCCTAGTTGCCTAGCATATGACCTCAGGGGATCAAATAAAATTAAAAAAATATGTGAAAAGTCTAATAAGTTATTCTGGCGTTATTTTTTTTAAAAAACAATTTCATATATTTCCTCCTCAAAATCAAAAATTTCATATTTACCTAAAACATGTTTTAAAAGCATTGTACATTATGTAGCAAATATTGTAATTTAGGTATATATGAAATTCATCATGAAAAAAAAAGAGAGATGAAATTCAACTATTTTTTTATTAGGACAACAATCAAACTTTCATTCAAAACCTCTACCAAGAAGCTAGAAAATCAAAGATACTATTATTTAGGTGTTAATGAGTCATTTTATTTTGCATACTCACAAATCCCTACATACCAATAGACACATCCTGATCATTGGATCAAAAGAACAAAAATTAAGAAAAAAAAAAAACACGGAAGGACTAATAATATAAATATTTAAAAAAAAATGGAGGGACTAGATGTGTAAATTACATCATAACTATCATTATTCCACTTTCCCCCAAATCCCACACACTTCACCCTACTTTCTCTCTCTACCAATATTAGAACCCTAGCCATTAAAATAAAAAATTAACTGTGATTAACCGTACAAATCACATAAATAACACAAAAAATGAAAGAATCGACGTCTACAAACACGAATACGGAAAGAAAAAAAACGATTCGAAATGAACCGATTGAGATCCAACACCAACAATGCACCTGTTTCTGAGAATGAAGTTGTTAAATCTATTAATACTATTGATTCAAGGTTTATAATAATTTTATACTATTGATCTATTGATTGTTAGTTGAATATTCAAATTCTACTATGCATGATTACGTCATTTCTTGAATTCTTGTGCCACTATCCTATCATACATATAGGGCTTACGTCATTTCTTGAATTCTGAGTTGACATTTGTCTATATAAGCTGGGTTGCGTATTTATTTGTTACGAAATTAGTTTACATTTCGAGCTACTCAATTACGAAAAATTTGATAATGTTTCTGAAGATTTTTGATAATGTTTATGAAGTTTTTTTTTGCTTTTTTGTTGATTTTAGTTGTTTATTAATATATACAGAAAAATGAATTTGTTTTGCTGTGTTTTTTATTGTGACTGTAACATGCTTTTGGTTGTGTTTTTTAATGTTTACATTTGGTTGAGTTTCTGAGTAGAAAGCTTTGTATACATGGATGCACACCAAGTGTTTGATGAAATGTGTAAGTGAAAAGTATCATACGTGTGTATCACCAGTGATATTTAAAGTTGAACTGTATATGTGTATTATCACTAGTGATATTTGTATTATCACTTGTGAAATTTTGTTTATTTGATAGGTTTTTTTGTTTACATGTTAAACTTTATTATATGTCATGTATAGTATCAATTTTGATATTTCATTGCTATTGTTTTATAATCATAGTTAATGTTTTTTTTTTTTTTTTTTTTTTTTTTTTTTTTTTTTTTTTTTTTTTTATTATTTTATTTTAAGTTTTGATGTTATACTATTTACTGTGTGTTTTATCACATTTGTTTTATATTATAATTTTGATGTTTTATGTGCTTTTTGTGGATGATAATTGTGTTTTAGTTACTGATAAGCTGTTTATTATAGTGCAATATTGCTTATTATTTAAGTTGTTAGATTAAATAGCTTAAACAGGTTGATTTTGCTTTAAACACATAGTTATTTAGTGTGATTTTGCTTATTATTTAAGTTGTGATTGGATTTGTCTATTTAATGGATACATTGTGCGTATTTCAATAAGTTTTACAACGGGATTTGAAAATATATATGGTTGAATCAGCAAATTCAAGAAGCTATAGTTAAACAAAGCACAACATCTTCATAAACAAACTGAAGAAGCTCAAACACATGTTATATCGCATGTGATATCACACATGATATCACCTGTGGTATCACCAATTGATATCACCTGTGATATCACACGTGATTCAACAAATAGAAGAAGCTGACACATCTGTGATGTCACCTGTGATATCAAATTCTCCTCCAAAAAGTTGAACATCACGAGAATGAGATACACGAAAAATTAGCAATAAAAGTGTGGTAGTTAGTAGTTATTGAGGGATTGTTGTGACAATGTGAAGAATGTTGTGATAATATGAGAAATCACAAGAGACATTGAGCTTGTAACATGCTTCTGTTAGATTTGTAATGCATTTATTTTCTTAATTGATAGAGTGTGCATATTTCGATAGGTTTAACACCTTATTCGACACCAAATATATATTTATTAGGTCCCGAGCCACATTTGCATGGTGCCCGAGTTTGTACTATTTTGGGAATGGTAAGTGACTTTATGATCATTTGTATGTAAACCGACAGTATCACACGTGATATTACTTTTAGCTAACTAAAACATTTTGGTTTAAATAAAAACGTACGAAAACGGACGAAAATGGGCGAAAACAGACGAAAACGTATGAAAACGTAATAAAACATATGAAAACGTATGAAAACGGACATAAACGGGCGAAAACGTAAGAAAACGGACGAAAACGTATGAAATCGAAGAAAAAAACATGAATGTAAAAAAATGTGAATTGAAAAAAAACGTGAATTATAAATAAAAAGACAAAAAACGTGAATTATAAAAAAATACAAAAAAAAAAAATGAATAAATAAAAAAGACAAAAAGACAAAGGAAAAGGGAAAAAAAATACATGGACTTAGGTTTACATATTAAATCTTGGGCAAATGCTAAAAAAATGAATCGAACTTGGCACTTTTTATCATTATATGATGCCAACTTTTTTTCGTCTCATTGTATCCATAAACTTTTGATTTCGTGTCATTGTGGGTTCTATGTCCACTTTGTCATATGCCAGCGTGTCCATTGTGACACCTAAGCTGCCAGCGTGTCAAGGCCAACTAATTTTTTTTTCCATTGTATGCATTGAACTTGACATATAGAAAACGTGTAAAAACGGACGAAAACATATAAAAACGTATGAAAATGGACGAAAATGGGCGAAAACGTATAAAAACGATCGAAAACGTGTAAAAAACGGATGAAAACGTATAAAATGGACAAAAACGTGTAAAAACTGACAAAAACGTAAGAAAATGAACGAAATGAAAAAAAAAAACGGACGAAAACGTGTAAAAATGTAAGAAAGCGTATAAAAACGGATGAAAACGTTAGAAAACGCACGAAAACGTGTAAAAACAGGTGACAACGTAAAAAAATGGACGAAAACGTATGAAAATAGACAAAAACGTAGGAAAACTGAATTGGATACATACAATAACAAAAAATGTCAAGTTCGATGCATACAATGAAAAAAATAGTTGGCCTTGACACGCTGGCAGCTTATGTGTCACAATGGACACGCTGGCATATGACAAGGTGGACATAGTAACCGCAATGACACGAAATCAAAATTTATGGATACAATGAGACGAAAAAAAGTTGGCACCATACAATGATAAAAAGTGTCAAGTTCGATGCATTTTTTTTAGCATTTGTCCTTAAATCTTAGGTTAATCTCCACCATTAGATCAAAGTAGTTGTATGGTGGGAATTTGTCCCTTATTAAGCACCAAGAGTAAACATTTGAACTTTTCTCATGTGTTAATACGTATTTTTTAAGATTTTGAGCATAGTAGAGATAAACAAAAAGAAATTAGTCACTTGATGAACATAATTTGATGAAAAAGTAAAAGACTAGTGAACAATAAAATTTGAAAGGGTAAACTTATCGTAACTTTCATATTTTCATGTTTGCACCCTCTTATTTTTATTTATTTTTTACTTTTTATTTTTATGTCATTTTGTTTCAAGGAATACCACACATTGGATATATTTTTTTGTTAGTTTATTTCAGGAATATAACTGTTTCGATTTTATTTTATTTTTAAAATTTGTTGCAAGAATAACGTGCACTGTAAAAGCTTTCTTCCCAATTATGGTATTTAGCGGATGCAATTAATAGATTCGGGAGAAAAATAAAGAAAATTTTCAAAACTAGAAATAGTAATAACTTTTGTCACATGAAAGGATAGTGCAAATAATGTGAAAGGGTATGGGTAACACCATCCAATTTGAAATAAGCGTTTAAACAAAGTTTTCATTAATGAAATAAATGAAAACGGTTCTTTTAAAATGTTAAATTTTATTTATCACGTAATTTGATTAAGAGCAATCTAAAAAGTTATTCATTAGTTCTAGACTTAAGGTATTTTTAGCGAAAGTAACTGTTGCTTTAACTGGAGAAAGAGATGTAGATGAAGATAAAGAGAAAAAAAATAAAAAATAAAAATAAAAAAAAAAAAAAAATATATATATATATATATATATATATATATATATATATATATATATATATATATATATATATATATATTAGAGTAAATTGCAGAAATCGTCCATCCGGTTTGCCAAGATTGCAGAAATCATCCCTGGTCTTCCATAAGTGCAGGCGGCCGTCCTGTAGCGAACTTTTGGATCATTTTGGTCCTTGGTTTTAACTGTTTATCCTTTAAACTAACGACCGTTTATAATTTAAATTTTTTGGTTTATTTAAAGTTTTTTGATTTTTTGTATACATTTTTTTTTATCAAAACATATAAGTTTTTATATACGTTTTTATACGCTTTTATATACGTTTTTTTATATGTTATTATATACATTTTTATATACGTTTCTATACACGTTCTTATATACGTTGTTGGGAATTAAATGTTCTGAAGATTAGTACTGCTAAGAAGAATACTCTAACAGTACTAACTGCTAGTGTATATCTGAAGACTTCTCAAGTTATAACTAACAGTACTAACTGAAGTTAGTACTGCTAGTACAAATAAAGGTACTGCTGATTCCTACTGCTGGATGGATAAGTGTCGCGTATACTACTGCTCGTTGGATAAGTATAAAAAGATATTTGTGTATAAAAGTCAAGTATATACGGTAGATAATATCTTTGATTTGTAGTCAGTCAATCAAGTTGTAAACATAGATACATGTTGTATCTTAGCTACTGACACACTCAACATAAGCTAGCAAGTAGTTCGACAAGACTTAACAATATTATAAAAGATCTTCTTTGGACTATAAAAAGAAGATCTTAGCTTAGAGATAAGCACTTGATGCAAAAACTTAAAATTACATATCTGTCAAGAACAAAGAACATAACTTATCATAGAAATCATAAGTCATAGAAACATATAGATTCAAGGTTTTTGTAACCCTAGTGATAGTAAAGATCACTCGTATTATTTTCAATAATATTGAATCGTTTGGTATTAAACTTTCATTGTTCATTGTTCATTACACAAGCATCACTGTTCCATTTCCATACACAAATAACCTTCTAAGTGTGGTTAAGTAGATTCCGCATACTTAACCATATTAACTCAAAGTATCACATACACAAGTTACAAAGGACTAACATCCTTAAAGTGTATCGATTCCTCACAATTGGTATCAGAGCAAGGCTGATATATTTGATTTAGAAGAAGAAGAAGAAATGGACGTGGAGAATACTCAGGCTACAAATATTGCTGCAAAGCTGTGTTGGGAGTTGAGATAGCCAAGGAAGATCTCAACATGAAGTTTTTAAGAAGTCTACCTGATGAATTCCATACTCATGTGGTTGTCTGGATGAATAAGCCAGACATTGAAACCATGAAACTCAATGATTTGTACAACAATTTCAAAATTGTTGAACAAAGTCTGGAAACTACAGTACTAGTTCTGGGAATGTGGCACTTTTGTCATCTCCCAATTTTAGTAAGTCAGAAGAGGTAGATGAAGATGAAGGTGGTTCTACTGTTAACTTTGGTGGTTCTACTGCTAGTTCATAAAAGAATATTGATGGACTTGGAGATTCAACATTCTATGCATTTGTAACCAGTCAAACTAGTGGTTCTCCTCTCACTCATGAAGACCTTGATCAGGTGGATGATGATGACTTAGAAGAGATGGATATAAAGTGGCAAGTTGCTTTACTTAGCATGAGGGCTAAGAAGTTTTGGCACAAAACTGAAAAGCAGATTACCATTAATGGTAATGAAACTGCTGGGTTTGATAAGATGAAAGTAGAGTGTTTCAATTGTCACAAGTTTGGACACTTTGCAAGAGAGTGCAGAAAGCCAAAAAGGCAAGATAATAGGACCACTTGGTATAAGCAAGATAGAAAGAAAGAAGTCACTGTGGAAGAGCCAAAGGCTATGCTAGCCATTGATGGTGTTAGCTATGATTGGAGCTTCATGGTTGATAAAGAGGAAGCACCAAAAGAAGCTGCAATGGTGGCAACTGAGACTGCATTGATGGCATTTTCTGATTCAGAGGTAAATTCTATACTCAAATGTACTGAATCTTGCTCTGCTCTCAAAGATTATGAAAAACTTAAAAAGGAATTTGATGATAATATAGAAGAGCTATATGAAAATAGTTTTAACTTAGCTAATCATAAAAGAGGTCTAGCTGTTCTTGAAAAACAAATTCTGCATTATAGAGGAAATGAATCTAAGTTTAGTGATGACATAGCTGTACTAAAAAGAGATTTAGAGTACAAAGAAGATATAATAGTTGTACTGAAAGAAGTACTTGAAGAGCACAAAAAGAAAAATGAAAATGTTAAGATAACAGTAGACACACTAGCTTATGCCTCAGATGGAATCAATAAAATTTAGGAAGCTCAAGTTGTAAATAAAGCTAAGTCTGGTATAGGTTACAATTCTGTTCCTCCACCATTCAGAGGTGTTCCTGCACCTCAAGGTACTGACCTAGCACACACAGGATTAGCTGAATTTCAAGAACCAAAAATGGAATATGGTTCTAAGTCTACTGAGAGTCCTAAGGTAGAGAAAGTAAGTGAAAGTATAAGTAATACTTCACTTCCTGAGGACAAGGTGTCCTCTGATAGGAAATCAGATATTGTAGTCATTGAGGACTGGAAATCTGATGATGATGAAGAACAACAGGTTATGTCTAAACCTGATGTGGTTAAGAAAGCAGGAACAAGTGTTCCTAAGATAGTCAAACATGATACTGATAGGCCTAAAATCAATGTTAAACATGTTAGGCAACCAGTTAGATATTGTGAGCAATTCAGAACCACAAACAAGCCTAAAGGCAACCAAAGGAATTGGAATGGCCTTAAGTCTCACCAACTAGGTGATGACTTTGACTTCTATAACAAAGCTTGTTTTATTTGTGGACAATTTGACCATCTTGCAGCTTTCTGCAACCAAAGGGTATCTGGGTATACACACAATAGGGTGAATTTAAAAAGGCAAACTCCTAAAAGTCACTCTAATAATACTAGAACAATACCCAAAGCAGTTTTATTAAAGTCTGGACCAAAAGCAGTTCCTATTGCTAGACCAAAAATTTATACTGCTAGACAAGCAGTTTCTACTGCCAGACCTTTTTACTCTGTTTACCTAAAACAAGCAGTTCAAAATGCAAAAATAACTTTCAAATATGCATCTAAAATTGCTCAAAGGCCTTTTCAATCAAAAGCAGTGGTCCAAAAACAAATTTGGAAAGTGAAGGGTACAACTACAAAGCCAGCAGTTTCTACTGCTAGGCAAGTAGTTCATACTGCTGCTTGGGAAAAGAGGGCAAATGCTGTTAAGGCCTCAGCATGTTGGGTTTGGAGACAAATTAAACCCAATGGTGCATCAACCATTCTTAAGAGATTAAATTACATTGATGCACGAGGTAGATCCAAGTCAGTAATGGCTTGGGTCCCCAAAGGAAACTAATATTCCTCATTTCTGTGCAGGAACATTCAACTGATAAACAAGAGGATCAAGGATAATCGGATAGTGGATGTTCAAGGCACATGACTGGCAACATGTCTTATCTCTCAGATTTTCAATCAATAAATGGAGGATATGTTAGCTTTGGAGGAGGTATTGGTGGCAAAATTTCTGGTAAAGGTACCATTAAAACTGGAAATTTAGATTTTGAAGATGTGTACTATGTGCAAGAGCTTAAGTATAATCTTTATAGTGTCTCACAAATGTGTGACAAAAAGAACAAAGTTCTTTTTACTGACACTGAATGTCTTGTACTTTCTTCTGATTTTAAGATGCCTGATGAAAGTCAAGTACTTCTTAAAATTCCAAGAAAGGGCAACATGTACAGTGTTGATATGAAGAACATTGTCCCTAAAAAGGCTCTTACTTGTCTTATTGCAAAAGCCACATTGGATGAATCAATCAAATGGCATAGGAGGCTTGGTCACATTAATTTCAAAACCATAAATAAAATTGTTAAGAATGGTTTGGTAAGAGATTTACCTCAAAAACGATTTGAAAATGACCAAACATGCATTGCTTGTCTTAAAGGCAAACAACATAAAGCCACTTGTAAGCCCAAGGTTTTTAACTCTATTGATCAATCATTGTTTATCCTTCATATGGACTTATTTGGACCTACTTATGTTAGTAGTATGATGCATAAAAGATATTGTCTAGTTATTACTGATGACTATAGTAGATTTACATGGGTTTTCTTTTTAGGTTCTAAGGATGAAACTTCTAGCATCCTTAAGACATTCATTACACATATAGAAAACCTAGTAGACAAGAAAGTAAAAGTCATTAGATGTGATAATGGGACAGAGTTTAAGAATAGAGTTATGGATGACTTCTGCATGGAAAAAGGTATTAGGAGAGAATTTAGTGTTGCAAGAACTCCTCAGCAGAATGGAGTTGCTGAAAGGAGAAATAGAACACTCATAGAAGCTGCTAGAACCATGTTAGCCGACTCTAAGTTGCCTATCACTTTTTGGGCTGAAGCAGTTAATACTGCTTGCTATGTCCAGAATAGGGTTTTGGTTGTCAAGTCTCACAATAAGACATCATATGAGCTTTTTAGAGGTAGAACTCTTGCAATAGGATTTCTTAGACCTTTTGGATGTCATGTGACAATTCTGAATACCTTAGACCATCTAGGAAAGTTTGATGGTAAAGCAGATGAAGGATTCTTAGTTGGATATTCTCTTAATAGCAAAGCTTTTAGAGTATACAACTCAAGAACTAGAAGAGTAGAGGAAAACCTGCATGTGGAATTTTTAGAGAACAAATCCAATGTAGCACGTGAAGGTCAAAAATGGCTATTTGATCTTGAGTCTCTAACCAAATCAATGAATTATTTGCCTGTTGTTGCAGAAACTAATGATTTTTCAGGTTCACAAGCAACAAATGAGGCAAGGTTAGAAAAAGAGACAGATCAAGATTATGTGATGATGCCAATATGGACAAGTACAAGTGTGGATTCAACTTCTTATGATGAACCTTCTTCTGATGAACCTAAAGAAGAGATTGAAGCTGAAAACAAGGAAGATGGAACAAAGGAACAAGAACATGTTTCTACTGATGATAGTACTGCTGAGACAGAGCATTCTACTGCTAGGCAAAAAATTTCTACTGCTCGGCCAATTGTTTCTACTGCTGGCCCTTCAGAACCAAATGAAGCAGAATTCTCAGAAGATGAGGTGGATTTCAATAATCTTTCACCTAACTATCATGTTCCTACAACACCACACTCAAGGATTCACAAAGTCCACTCCCTGGACAATGTGATTGGAGATGTACAATCAGGGGTGAAGACAAGGCAACAACTGATGTCTTCAGACCAACAAGGGCTTCTTGATGCTCTTTATGCATCAAAGCAGCATGAGTATTCCAACTTTTGCTTATTTGTATGTTTTCTATCACAAGCAGAACCAAAGAATGTTCTTAAAGCCCTAGATGATTCGAGCTGGGTAGAAGCTATGCAAGAAGAGCTTCTTCAGTTTAAGATTCAGAAGGTATGGGTGCTGGTTGATTTACCCAAGGGTGTAAGGGTAATTGGCACTAGATGGGTTTTCAGAAATAAAAGGGATGAAAGGGGCATAGTGATTAGGAATAAGGCTAGATTAGTAGCCCAAGGGTACACACAAGAGGAAGGGATAGACTATGAAGAGGTGTTTGCTCCAGTAGCAAGGATTGAAGCCATTAGGTTATTTTTGGCTTATGCTTCATTTATGGGCTTCACAGTTTATCAAATGGATGTCAAGAGTGCTTTTCTATATGGTACTATTGAATAGGAGGTATATGTCTCACAACCTCCAGGGTTTACTGACCCAGACCATCCAGACAAAGTGTACAAGGTAGTTAAGGCTCTTTATGGCCTTCATCAGGCTCCAAGGGCATGTTATGAAACGCTGGCTTCCTATTTAATGGAAAATGGATTTCAAAGAGGCAAGATAGATCAGACATTATTCATCAAGAAGTACAAGAATGATCTTTTGCTAGTTCAGGTGTATGTGGATGATATCATCTTTGGATCTACAAGGAAGGAGATTTGTTTAGAGTTTGAGAAGCTTATGCATGATAAGTTTTAGATGAGTTCCATGGGGGAACTTACATTCTTTTTTGGTCTGCAAGTTAGGCAATCATATGAAGGCATATTTATTAGTCAAGATAAGTATGTTGCAGAGATTCTAAGGAAATTCAAATTTGCTGATTCAAAAGTGGCAAGCACACCAATGGACTCTGAGAAGCCACTTCTTAAAGATTTAGATGGAGAAAATGTAGATGTACACACATACAGATCTATGATAGGCTCCTTGATGTATCTTACATCATCAAGACCTGATATCATGTTCTCTGTTTGTGCTTGTGCAAGATTTCAGGTAACTCCTAAGGTTTCTCACTTAACAGCTGTCAAAAGGATTTTTAGATATCTCAAGGGTCAACCTAGGTTGGGTCTATGGTATTCTAGAGAATCACCTTTTGACTTGGTAGCATTTTCAGATAGTGATTATGCAGGTGCAAGCTTGGAAAGAAAGTCAACAACTGGAGGATGTCAATTCCTTGGGTGTAGACTTATCTCATGGCAGTGTAAGAAGCAAACAATTGTGGCTACTTCAACAACTGAAGCTGAATATGTAGCTGCTGCAAGTTGATGTGGTCAAGTACTTTGGCTTCAAAATCAATTACTTGATTATGGGTACAATTTCATGAACACTGTCATACATATTGATAATAGTAGTACAATTTGCATAATTAAAAACCCAGTACAACATTCTAAAACAAAACACATTGAAATTAGACATCATTTTATTAGAGACTGCAATGAGAAAAAGTTGATTCAAGTTCTAAAAATTGATTCTGATCACAACTTTGCAGATCTTCTCACAAAAGCTTTTGATGTTGGAAGGTTTCAGTACTTGGTAGCAAGTATTGGAATGCTTAATCCTTAAAATTTTCAAACTGATGTGTTTTTGTATATAAATTTTTGTTTGTACTGCTAGCTTTGTAAATTGGTACTGTTATTGAAAAGTTTGTACTGCTAGTACAAATTTTGTTTGTTCAGTTCATACTGTTAGTCATATATTGATACTGCTATAAGACAAATGTTTTTGCATTTTGTTTCTTGGTTTTGGACTAACAATTTCAGGTATGAACATTGAGCACAAAGGAAGTTTCAAGTGAAATGTATGAGCAGCAGAATGATTATCTTAGTTGCTGACATAATAGGTTTATGATGGACTGAGTTTGGGAATTCATTAACAAAGGTTTACACCTAAGTTAATTGATTCTTTAAAACTTCTTTCTTGAAACCTGATTATAATGTTTCACATTGACTTGATGGCTCAGTTGGTCAGATAGTAACTGACACAACTCACTTTCTATCATTTTATACTTTAATTAGTATAATGAGCAAGTCTAAGGACATCTGATAGAAAGAACAGCGAACAAATGTGCATCTAACTCTTGTGTTAGAAGACATAATTGTCACGAGCTGGAAAACCTGTCAAGAAAGCCCTTTGAATGGGTTTCTCTTTACACAGGCAGTTATTTATAACTGAAAACATTGGTTCTCACACAACCAGAGGTTAAGTTAAACCGAATTCTTGATTAAGTGTCTGTTACACACTTAATCCCTTCAAAATGGTTGAGAGCAGTATGATTTTTCAATAATAAAATCATATTCATACTGCTAAGTCAAAAGTTTCTTCAAAAGAATTTTCAAAGTGGCTCAGAAAAACCATCAAATGATGGACAATGAGTCAAATGCCCCATGAATCACCTCTCACAGGAGTGAACACACCTGGAAGTGAAGAGGGCAGCAAATAAACTCTTAAGGAATTGATGGCTACATGTACAACATTGTCTGAAAACATGTTCTAATTGGTAAATCAGATGATGGTGAGAGATCTTCCAAACAGGGGAGGAAATGATAAATCTCAGGGGAGGAAATATTTTGGTACATGGTGAGAGATCTTCCAAGCTCAGGGGAGGAAACTCAAATTGTTTGTGTATGCTCAGAATCAAGGGAAGATTTCCCAAAATTGATCAAGTTCAGGAAAAGACAAGAGCATACAAGATGATGATGTCAGCTTTTTGAGAAGCTAACATGTCTTATTATTCAGCAAATAATAAGAACAAGCATTCAGTTGATGGATGCTGGGAATAATCTTTTTTAGTTGATGGAAACTGGGAATAAGCTCTTCAAATGAAGAAAGTTCAAATGAAAATTCTGGAGTATTATATATATTCAGAAGGGATGAAGCATTCAAATGGAGAAAGTTCTATCTAGGTTATTTCAGTTTCAATTTCAGTTCACTACGTTTGTTCATCACTTGCAAAGGCATGCTGGAAGAAGATTTGACTTCTTGGAACAAGCATCCAAGATACACAACATCATTGCCTCTTATAATTCCTCCATCCAAGGAAATTGCACCATCTTTTATTCAAGGTATTGATTGTGTTCAAGACAAAGAAAGATGATGTTATTACTGAAAGAGATTCACAGAAAGCAGATGAGTTAGACAGAAAGATATTTAATCTTGAAGAACAAAGGAAAGCTCAGATCAAGAGTCTAACTATGAAGTGTTTGAAAGATCCTCACAATCAGAATTTAATTCAGAAGAAACATGTTAATTTAGGGAAATCACATGTTTAGGGGAGGATTGTTGGGAATTAAATGTTCTGAAGATTAGTACTGCTGAGAAGAATACTCTAACAGTACTAACTGCTAGTGTATATCTAAAGACTTCTCAAGTTATAACTAACAGTACTAACTGAAGTTAGTACTGCTAGTACAAACAAAGGTACTGCTGATTCCTACTGCTGGATGGATAAGTGTCGCGTATACTACTGCTCGTTGGATAAGTATAAAAAGATATTTGTGTATAAAAGTCAAGTATATACGGTAGATAATATCTTTGATTTGTAGTCAGTCAATCAAGTTGTAAACATAGATACATGTTGTATCTTAGCTACTTACACACTCAACATAAGCTAGCAAGTAATTCGACAAGACTTGACAATATTGTAAAAGATCTTCTTTGGACTATAAAAAGAAGATCTGATAACGCTCATTTTATACATGTTTTAGTCGCGTTATTTCTATGTTTATGCATTGTATTTGGTTGTATTTATGAACATATTATGCTTAAAAAGGTACAAAAGATGTATTCAGGTTCAGGTACAATCAAGTTCAAGTAAATGGCTAAAAAGATGAAGAAAAGTGTTAAATCAAGAGCTTTTGCATAAACGTAAGATTCTTCTCACAATCAAGGCTTTGGAAGGATCGTTAAAGATAAAGAATCAAGATTGCAATGATTTCCAAGTTCAAGAAAAGATCAAGAATTGATGAAATGAATGAAAAGTTATATGAAAAGAATTATGGCTTGCTTCTCCAACCAAAGGTTCAAGAAATACATTGAAGGTTTAAGTTCAACCCAAGGTTCAACAAAGTCATGCCAACCTTACTCCAAACCTTGGGCTGGAATCTGAACCTTAGGTTGAGACCTTCAACCTTGGGCTGATACAATTACTGGCACACTTAATGACTATCTTTAATGAGCTAACTCTTTATATGGGTTGCCATTACACTTCATTTACTCCAAGTGCAGAAATTTTATGATACTTTGGGCTCAAGTATTTTGCTTGGTGACTAAGGGGAGTCATCTTATATATATGTATGCTTGGATGGAAAAGAAGAAAGGGAGGAGAATTAAAAAAAAAAAAACACAATCCATGACATAAGATTCATCAACAACTACTACAACTATTTTACTCTCTCAATAGGGGTGACAAGGGAAGAAAAAACGCAGGAAAAGAAGAAGCTAACATTCACCAATCAACAATTTAATCATTCAATGAATCTTTGTTGATCATCTCACAAGAGTTCCTAAATCTTGTAATCATCGTTATAACTTTTGTAAGACTTTTTAATCATGTTTTCTAGTGATAAAATTCTTGTGGTTATTTCTTTGTTTGCCATGAGTGGCTAAGTGCCTTGTGCACTTGCCTAGATGATGTTTGTGACATGATTCTTGGTTGATTATGACTCCATGGTTCTAGTTAAACGAAAAGCTAATACTAAGATCGAATTGTACTATTAAGAGTTTTCTCCACCAAAGAGTTATCAAGTTTGGTTAATTACTAATAGTGTAATGGGTTGAAAAAGAGATTGTTAGTCAATTAGTTGTAAACCTTTGTCTATGAGGGTGTTACCTTATGTATTGACCATTTCATAAGTAACTTGGTTAAACTTGGAAAACTAAAATAGTGTGGTTGTCAATTGCTTGTGAAATGAAAGCGAATCAAGTGATTGAGTTGTGTTAGTCTTGGTTGATCAAATCTTAAATATTGTTTTTGTCATCTTAAAATCTTGACGAGGATTGAAAGTGTTGGAAGCAATAGGATTAGTATACCCACTAGTCGAATTAGAACACCACCTAATTCATTGATCATAATCAAATGGAATCATTGTCATAATCATATCAAGATAATTGTGCAAAACTAGTCTAGGCAAGTGTAGTTTTTATATATATTGAATTTAAATCATCATTATTTGCTTGCTATTAGAATCGTTGAACAAGATTGATATTATATTCAAAACTCACATCCCAAAAACCAAACAAATCCCTGTGAACGACTTCGGCTTACCATTTCACCTCTTACTACACACGGATGAGTATACTTGCTCGTATGTGTTTCGTTTGAATTATTGGTAGATCGTGTTATAAATTTAAAACTTGCACTCGAAACGGGCACATCAAGTTTTTGGCGCCGCTGCCGGGGATTTGATCGCGTTCTTTGTAAAGTTTTAGTTTATAATTTTCTTGTTTAATTCGTATTCGTAATCGTATTCGTTAAGCTCTAAATTTTTTTTTCTTTTAAATTCTCTGCAAACCGCCGGTTCACTCCCAAACCGCGGCGGTCCTACTCTCGGAAAAACTTAAATCGGACCAAACCGCCGGTCCATTCCTCCGACCGTCCGGTTCAAACTCTCGGTAAAAATCAAAAACATCCGAACCGCCGGTTCATTCTCTCGACCGTCCGGTTCAAACCTTCGGTAAAACTTTTTCATCTCCAAACCGCCGGTCCATTCCTCCCAACCGCCGGTTCACTTGCTACTGTTTATAAAAAAAAATTTAATTTTTAGTTTTAAATCCTTTTAGATAGGCTCGTTTTTCTCATGCATGACCACTCGTTCTTCACCCGATCAAAGATTATTTCGCAAAAAGAGAACTCCATTCATTCCACCCGATCAAAGAATACCAAAAACCGTTAACCCACCATTTGAAAACCTTTCCGAAGTTCATCCAATCGTTAATCTTTTTCTTGAGTTACCATTTCCAATGGCCGACGATGAACCTATGTGGGATACCAATAGGGTTGTAGCTCCTACACCCGCAGCCGCCATTGTTCCCGTTAATCTTGGAGAAAACTTTACTATCAAAGGTCATCATCTTTCGATGATTAAAGACAACCAATTTGATGGTCGATTTAAATCCGATCCACACAAACATATCGCCGATTTTCTTGAAATTTGTGACATGTTTCGTTATGGAAATACCAATGCAGATGCAATCCGACTCAAACTCTTTCCATCGTCTCTCACCGGAGAAGCGAAAATTTGGTATAATGAATTAAGCCCCGGAGTGATCACAACTTGGGACCAAATGAGAGAAGCATTTGTTGGACGTTTCTTTCCACCGACCATGTTTGATCGTCTCTTAGGTGAAATTCGTAGCTTTACTCAAAAAGAAGGAGAAAATCTTGTCGAAGCTTGGCTTCGAATGAAAAACATGCTCCGAAGTTGTCATGGGCATGGATTGTCTCGTGGTAATATCATTCAAATCTTTTACCATGGTCTCGATGACACAACTCAAGGCATACTTGATGTCGGAGGAATTTTCCTTTATAAGACCCCTAACGAAGCTTACACTTTATTAGAAGACCGTGTACTTCTTAAGCTCGATTGGTCTAAGGATTCCAAAACCAAACCTCAACGAAAATCCGTTGCATTCGCCGAAGGGACGAATGAAAATTCCAAAATCATGGATATGATGAAATATCTCACCTCTAAAATCGATTATAAATTCCAAAGTATCCAAAAAGAAATCAAAGAAATGCGTGAGGGATGTACCCATTGTGGTGGAAATCACTCATCATCCGAGTGTGATGATAAACCCATGGGAGGTCCTGAAGCTGAAGCCAATTATGTCTATGGAGGATATCGAGGAGGAGGATATCGTGGAAACTTCTACGGTAGAAATTCTCGAGGTTGGCAAGATCGTCCACCAAGGGATGATACCCAAAATTCCCAAACTCTTGAAGAAAATCGTCAAACATCTTCTCGTGATGATAACCGTTCATCATCACAATAACGTGAAACAAAAAACGAAGAATCTGAATTCGAAAAAACCATGCGTGAGTTCGTGCATGCTCAAAAACAAACGAACGAATTCATGAAAAATCAATTCTTTATGCTCAAAAGCAAAGTCGAACAAGGACAAAAGAATCATCAAGCTTCTATCCAAGATCTTGAAACCAAATTTGGTCGTCTTTCCGATCAACTTGCTGCAAGACCATCGGGTACCTTGCCAAGCAATACTCAAACCAACCCCAAACCATCATCATCTGGATCTTATCGTCCACCTCAAACGAGGAATGAGCATGTGAATGCTGTATATACTCGTAGCGGTCTATCTTATGATCCACCACCAAACCCAACCCAAACAACCACTATTGTTCATGATGATAGTGAGGACGAAGTAGAAGAAGAACCAAAAGATAATGAACAAATTCCTACACCAGTTGTTAAACCTACTCCACCACTCAAACCATATAAACCAAGAATTCCATATCCTCAACGTTTGAGGAAAGAAAAGATGGAAGAGCAATATGGTAAGTTCATTGACTTAATCAAAGAAGCTAGTATCAACGTTCCTCTTATGGATGTCCTAGCTGGAATGCCCAACTATGGGAAGTTTTTGAAAGAACTTGTGAGCAACAAAAGTAAAATGGAAAACATTTCTGCTACCTTCTTAAATGAAGATTGCTCAGCCATTATTGAAAATAAACTGCCGAAAAAACTCGGTGATCATGGAAGTTTTCTTATCCCGTGTACTCTGGGAAATTCAATCACTTGTGATGCTTTAGCCGATCTTGGTGCAAGTATCAATCTTATGCCATACTCATTGTATGCGAAGCTTTCGATCGATACGTTGAAACCAACAAGAATGAGTATACGTTTAGCCAATCATACTATCCAATATCCTGTTGGAGTGGCTAAAAACATGCTTGTTCAAGTTGGGCAATTCGTTTTTCCTGTTGATTTTGTGATCCTCGAGATGGAGGAAGATAGCAAAGTTCCATTGATTCTAGGAAGACCTTTCCTAAACACAGCAGATGCTATCATTAGAGTGAAAAATAAAGAACTCAACCTTGGAGTTGGGGATGAAAGAATTTCTTTTTCGATTAATCAAGCCATGAAATATTCTCAAGAAAATGATGACACTTGTTATAGCATTGATGTTATCAATGAAATAACAGAGGAAACATTTGATGAGTTGCTTGACGAAAGAATTACAACTCATAAAACATCTGGACAAATCAGTGATGAAGATCTCGACAGAGAATTCGCTGAATTTATGCAGATGGACTCTGAAGAAATTTCTGAGGCAGAAAATACCAACTTTGAGGAGTTGGAATTCAATGATGATATGAGAATCAAAACTTCAATTGAAGATCCGCCGGTGGATCTCATCTTGAAACCTCTTCCTGATCATCTGGAATATGCGTTTTTGGAAGAAAAATCTCTTCTTCCAGTTGTCATATCTTCAACACTCAAACCCAATGAAAAAGAACGCCTTGTTTCTGTGCTCAAAAATCACAAAGAAGCTTTCGCCTGGAAAACTTCTGACATTCGTGGAATAAGTCCAAATTTTTGCAAACACAAAATAAATTTTGAAAACGATTCGAAACCCGTTGTTCAAAGACAACGAAGACTCAACCCAATTATGAAAGAAGTTGTTAAGAAAGAAATAATCAAACTTCTTGACGCTAGAATTATTTATCCCATTGAGGATAGTTCATGGGTGAGTCATGTTCATTGTGTTCCTAAGAAAGGAGGAACCACTGTAGTGACTAATGAACGTAATGAATTTGTTCCTACCATAACCATAACTGGTTGGCGAGTGTGCATTGATTATCGTAAATTAAATGATGCCACCAGAAAAGATCATTTTCCTTTACCTTTCATGGATCAAATGTTGGAAAGACTTGCGGGGAACAAATTCTTTTGTTTTCTCGATGGATTTTCCGGTTATTTCCAAATTCCAATTGATCCAGCTGATCAAGAAAAGACCACATTCACATGTCCTTTTGGAACATATGCGTATAGGCGTATGCCTTTTGGTCTTTGTAATGCACCAGCAACATTTCAAAGATGCATGATTGCTATTTTTCAAGATATGCTTGAAACCTCCATGGAAGTTTTCATGGACAATTTCTCGGTATTTGGAGACTCATTCGAGTCATGCCTTTCCAATCTTGACAAAATGCTTGAAAGATGCAAAACTTCTCATCTAGTGCTTAATTGGGAAAAATGCCACTTTATGGTGACAGAAGGCATTGTGCTTGGTCACAAGATTTCAAGCAAGGGAATTGAAGTTGACAAAGCAAAATTTGATACTATTGCTAAATTACCACCCCGACTAACGTCAAAGGCGTTAGGAGTTTCTTGGGTCATGCGGGATTTTACCGTAGATTCATCAAAGATTTTTCAAAAATATCTCGTCCTATGACGAAGCTTCTAGAGAAAGATTCAGTTTTTGATTCTAATGAATAATGCATCAAGGCATTCGAAACACTCAAAAATAAGTTAACAAATGCACCGATTATGGTTTCACCAGATTGGTCGCTGCCATTTGAACTTATGTGCGATGCAAGCGATTATGCTGTTGGGGCAGTATTAGGACAACGTGAAGGAAAATATTTTCGTCCTATTTACTTTGCTAGCAAAACCTTGAATAGTGCCCAACAAAACTACACACTAACTGAGAAAGAACTATTGGCTGTAGTTTTTGCATTTGACAAATTTCGTTCTTATCTTGTTTTGTCAAAAACAATTGTATTTACCGATCATTCAGCTCTCAAATATCTGTTTGCTAAACAAGATGCCAAACCACGTCTTATTCGATGGGTTTTATTGCTTCAAGAATTTGACATAGAAATCCAGAATAAGAAAGGTGCAGAAAATGTGGCAGCAGATCATTTATCTAGATTAGAAAATCCTAATTTAGAGGAACTCGGTGAAGACGAGATTGATGATAATTTTCCTGATGAAACCCTTATGGGAATTGATGAAGAAGAAGTCCCATGGTTTGCAGATTATGCAAATTATTTAGCCGGAGGAATATTACAAAAAGGTCTATCATACGCTGAGCGTAGTAAATTCTTCGCAAACCTGAAACACTATTTTTGGGATGAACCGTATCTATTTAAAATGTGTCCCGATGGGATAATTAGAAGATGCGTGTATGGTTCAGAGACCCGAAAAATTCTTGATGAATGTCATCACGGCCCAACTGGAGGACATTATGGTCCATCTACAACCGCTACAAATGTTTATGAAGCGGGATTTTATTGGCCGGCAATTTTCAAAGAAGCTCATACGCTTGTGCAGAATTGTGATGCTTGCCAGAAGTCTGGTAGTCTTTCTCGTAGAGACGAAATGCCACAAAAAAGCATACAAGTTTATGAAATATTTGATATTTGGGGAATTGTTTTCATGGGTCCTTTTCCTAAATCTCAAAAATTCGAATATATCCTCGTTGCAATCGACTATGTCTCTAAATGGGCAGAAGCAGAGGCTTTACCCACAAATGATGCACGAGTAGTTGTGAATTTTCTAAAAAAGCTTTTCTCTCGATTCGGAATTCCGAAAGCTTTAATAAGTGACAGAGGAACTCACTTCTGTAACCATCAAATGGAAAAAGCTATGAGACGATATGGAGTCCACCATCATTTCTCAACAGCATACCATCCTCAAACCAGTGGTCAAGTTGAAAACACCAATAGAGCTTTGAAAAGAATACTTGAAAAAACGGTTAAGGATAATCCTTCTGTTTGGTCAAGGAAACTCGATGATGCTCTATGGGCGTTTAGAACAGCATATAAAACTCCAATTGGTACAACTCCGTATAGACTCATATATGGAAAAACTTTTCATTTGCCGTTTGAAATTGAACACCGAGCTTACTGGGCGCTGAGGCAATGTAAGCCCGATCTAAAAATCGCTGGAGAAAAACGATTCTTGCAATTGCATGAACTCGATGAATTAATACTCCAGGCGTATGAGAATTCCAAGTTATACAAAGCGCGAACAAAAGCTTATCATGATAGGAAACTAAGAATCCGAAAAGAATTCAAAGCCGGAGACAAAGTTCTTTTGTTCAATTCTAAGTAAAAATTCAAAGCTCCTAAGCTAAGAACCAAATGGTTTGGTCCATTCGTGGTAAAACATGGTTTTCCATCCGGATATATCGAATTATATGACAAACTGATGAAGCGAAAAGTGTACCGCTTTTAGGGGGTCATTTAAGCCCTAAATCGTATTTATTTGATCAAATATTGCCCTAAATCGTTCCTTTTGTCATTTTAGGTACTTTGGAGAAGAAATCTGGAAAAGGAAGCATTTTGGACGTTTTTGGAGCATAAAAGTGAAGAATTCGACAAAATGCCAAAGCTGCTGGAAAAGTACACGTGACGGCGTCAAGGATTGCTCCTGACGGCGTCACGTCTTGGCAAAAGAGGTGGATATGACAAATACACGTTACGCGCCAGAAAGTTTTACAAAGGAAGTCTGACGGCGTCACCCTTTAAGGTGATCAAGGCCGTCTCGTGCTAAGACAAAGAGAGATGGCCATCAGGATTAAAGAGTGACGGCGTCACCCTTAACCTTGACGGCGTCAGCTCCTGATAGGCCAGAACGGATTTTGGAGGATTAAAGAAGGACGGCGTCAAGAAGGCCATCAAGAAACCCTAACCGCGGCGAGGTGACGGCGTCACCTCCTACAACGTGACGCCGTTAGCCCCTAAATTCTATATATAGTTTTGCAATTTTTATTCATTGTGTGCAACTTTGTGAGGAGAAACCCTAAGAAGATTTTTCTGCCATTTTTAAGGGTTTTATACCCTTGGATCTCCCATGTTCAATTGAAGATAAATAATCAATTAATCATTCAATATGTCTATGTGTTGTTTGATTATATCTTGTTCTTGTCTTTTATTTAACATGCTAGGCTAGATTTATCTTGTGTTTGCTTAGATCTAATGAAACCTAACTATTGATTATTGGTTGTTGGTGTGTTATTAATTGTATTGGATGATTATTTATCGATGTTAGGCTTAAGAAAACTGGCTAACCTCCTATACGGTAACTTGCTTGAACGTCTTAAGAAACATGAACCAATGCGTACTAAGGTTATTATGGTTGTATTTAATGCATGAGCGAATTCTAATGATCCCATGTTAGGAGCTTCTTAGCCGGCTCGACATAGGAGTGAAGTAGGAGCTTGTAGAGTTGGGGAAGTACGTACGCCACCCCACGATTGGTATTAAGGAATACACCCGTCATCCACGCAATTAATACACACTAATCAACCGATAAAAGATAGTTAGGGAGTAAGGAAATCTAAGTAAACACATTTCTCTCCATATAAGTTCCACAACCTTTTTATTTTCAGTTATTTTATTTTATTTGCATTTGTAGTTATTTGGGTTAGTTGACTAGCAACTAATTCCACCCTCTCCTTCACACCCGAGATTTTACTTGCTTTCATAAAAATATAAAAAATTACAAAAAGAATCTTCCCTCACCCTTAGACCTATTAGAGTAGTTTTTCAATCCTAACGACACTATTCCCCTAGAGAACGATCAATCCCCCGGTACTTGCCACTACAATATACTACATCGGTCAGGTACACTGCCTGGTGGGGATTGCAAGCCTCTTGAGATCCCTCGAGAGGTAAAACCTGTTGTAAGGTCGCAAAACCATGCATCAAGTTTTTGGCGCTGCCACCGGGGAATAATTATTGTTTAGGTTGAATTTTTATTTTATTAGGTCTACTCACTAGATTCCTTTCTAGTGAGATTTTTACTTTATTTTTCTAGGTTTTCTTTAGTCTATCTTTTTTCTTCGTTTCTTTGTTCGTAACCATTACCATCCGACATCATGGAAGGTGGTAATATCCTTGATCCCAACAACCCACCACCACAACAACACCCACCTCCTAGAGCCAGTACCTTAGGAGACTACTCTCGTCCTAGCCACCATGGCTATCGAAACACCATTGAGCTCACTCAAGGAGCCAATGTCACTCCCTTGCGATCCGACACCATCCGGTTGGTGCAAAGCGGATGCGCATTCCATGGACTTCGTTCCGAAGATCCTAATCAACATCTTGTTGGGAATTATGATGCATATCAAGAGCAGACTACTTAGGTCTGGTAGTTTACTACTTAGGTCTGGTAGTTTACTAAGTTAGGTCTGTTTGTGATTTAGGTCTGGTTATGTAAAGTTAAGTCTGGTAGTACATGTTAAGTCTGGTTGACTTATTAAGTCTGGTCTGGTCGTGAAGATAGGAAAGTTTGTTAGAGTTATATTAGGAAAAGATACAATGCGTGTATGTATCTTTATAGAAGATTTGTGTATATCTTCTGTGTCGTCTAGGGTTTCCTTGTGTTATAAAAGGATCCCTAAAGTTTGTTAGTGAATGTGTGTGAGTTGTACGAATTGATAATAGTGAATATCAATATACGAAGTTAGTGATATCCCTGCTTGTGTTCTTAATTGTTCTTGTTAAGATTCCGCATTAACATTAACAATCACTTAGGGTTTCTCACTTAGATTGGTTCGGATTTATCCTAACCATCTACTAGGTATTCAAAACTACTTAGTGATCCATATACAATTTGTGGACCAACAAGTGGTATCAGAGCAAGGGAGAGACTCTGAATTCGTAGAACACTAAAACCTATTTCTCACTCAAATCACCCTTCACAATGTCTGAACTCGATAAGCCTGAAACTTTCTCAATCCATAACAGTGAGGATGAGCAATCAAACCATGAAGATGAAGGAAAAACCGAAACCAGTAACTCCCAAACACAACAACAACCCATCCCTTCCACAACCACAATCTCAAACATAAAACTTCCACTTCTGAAGAGAGAAGAGTATGATATATGGGCCATGGAGATGGAACATTATCTGGAATACATTGATAGTGATGTATGGAAGGTGATTCAAAAGGGAAATTCTAAGAAAAGAATTTCACAAGGGAATGATGGGCAACTCAGAATAATGCCCCCAGTATCTGCTGAGGAAATTAGGGCTGTGGAGAAGGAAAAGAAGGCCAGAACCTTGCTTCTTATGGCTATTCCTAAGGAGCATCTACAAAGGTTTCATGGCATTCTTGATGCTAAGGAGATGTGGGAAGCTATCAAGAAACGATTTGGAGGTAATGCTAACTCCAAAAAGATGCAAAAGGCTGTTCTTAAACAGCAATTTGAAACATTTAGTGTTTCAAAGACTGAAGGATTGGAGAAGGGCTATGACAGATTTCAACATCTGTTAACACAATTGGAAGTTCATGGTGCAACAGTCTCGAATGAGGATGCAAATCACAAATTCCTTAGATCTTTACCATCAGAATGGGGCAATGTATCTGTGGCAATGAGGATTAAGGAGGAAGTAGATTCTATGACACCTGATGACCTATACAATAATCTCAGGATGTTTGAAAGGGACATCAGTAACAACACTCAGGGTTCAACCAGTTCATCAAATGTTGCTTTTGTGTCTCAAAACAAAAGCAGTACTTACAAGGTTAGGTCTGGTGTTAGGTCTGGTAACTAAGAAACTCCTTCAAGTGAAAGGTCTGCTTCAAGTTTTACTGATGAGGTGATACATTCTTTCTTTGCCAATCAAACGGAAGATGAAAGCTTTATTAGTGAAGACCTTGAACAAATTAATGATGCTGAAGTTGAGGAGATGGATATAAAATGGCACATTGCCATGGTTGCTTTAAGGGTCAAACGATTTCAGAAGCAATATGGTAGGACTATCAACTTCAACAACAAATCACCAGTGGGATACACAAAAAGGACTGTTGAATGCTACAACTGTCACAAGCATGGGCATTTTTCAAGAGATTGTCCAGAGAAGAAGGCTGCTGATGAGAAAAGAGTTGAAGATGGGAAGATGGAAAAGAATCAGATGAGCCTGCTGACAATGGAAGCTGGAGGAGTCAATTGGGGTGAGCATCCAAGAGTAAATGAGGAGTCTGATCATGCTCTCATGGCCATTGGTAATGAGGTATCATTATGCTCTAAATTATGTACTGACTCATATAATCATGTTAAAGCTTTGTGTGATGAGCAGCAAGAACAAATAGGTGATCTTGAAGTAAATTTATTAGCACATAAAAATGCTGTAAAAACTTTAGAGGCACAAAAGGTCACCCTTCAAAATCAACATGCTGCTTTAAATGAAAAACTATACTTTCAAGCTAATAAGATATATGAACAAGATGAGAAGCTTAAAAGGTATAGACAATTAGGGCTTAAAATTCAGAAGGAGAGGGATGAGCTGAGAAAAAGGGTAGATCAATGGAACAATTCAAATAAAAACCTGTTTAAGTGTTGGGATTCTCAAATTAAGTCAAATAAAAAATGTGGCTTAGGATATGAGGAAAATGAGAATAGGGATATATTTAAGACTAAAGAAGAGGACTATGCTGGTAAGCCTTTGTATAATAGGTTTGTTAAGACTGGTGACTTTAAAGGAGTACCACCACCTTTGAGTGATGACTATACTCCTCTTGAAAAAGAAGAGTTGGATGATTCACTCTTTGTGTATGGTAAGAAAGGTCCTCAAGTGCCTGAACCAACTACCTTAGAGGACAAATCCAGTAGATATTCTTCTTGTCAATCCAATGACTCTGAAGGATCTGTTGATGGTTCCTCTGATCACTCTAAGTCTGAGTCAATCAGTGAGGAAAAAGAGAATCCTGAATCTAAGAGTGTTAAGAAGTGTGAACCTGTTGTTACTAAACCTTTAGTGACTGAACAAAAGGCTGAGACAGTTAAACCTAGTTGTGTCAATCACATAAAAACTCCTAGGGAATCTGTTAAATTGAATGAGTCACCTAGAAGCAATAGTGTTCACAGAGAAAGTAGGAGTAGTTACACTTATGCTCCTAAAAGATGCTTTGTGTGTGGAAGTTTGAGTCATTTAATAAGAGATTGTGACTTCCATGAAAAGAGAATGAAAAGAGAGGCTGAGCAAAAGAGAATGAATGTTAATAAGGTTCAAGGGTTAAATAAACCAGTTTGGAACAATGCTAGTAGAGTTAATCATGCTAACCAGTTTGTCCCCAGACCTGTTCTACTAAATAACACTACCAGACCTAACTCTTTTGTTAGTTCTGGTAGACCAAATTTTGGGTCTGGCTACAGAAACTTTAATGTGAATAGGCAAAATGTTAATTTTATGAGGCCTAAAGTGAATACTGGTTATGTCAACTCTGTGAGACCCAATGTGAACACTGGTTTTGTAAGACCCAAGCAATCTTTTCAAAAACCTCAGGTGAATGAAAATTTTAAAAGAAATAATTTTTACAAAGCTCATTCACCTGTAAGGACACAAACAACTGGGGGTTCTACTGATAATTTCTCTGATTGCTGGACTTGGAATCCATTTAAAAATGAATTTACCTATAAGTCCAAACATGGTTTCACTGGAGCAAGTTCATACAAGACCTATAAGTATGTTGCTCCACAGGAAGGACACAAGCCCACTCAGGCTTGGGTTGTTAAGAAAAACTGATCTTCCTTCTTAACTTTGTATAGTTTGTATATTTGTTTGTTTCTTATCCTGCTATTCTTCTTGGTTATTCTTATTTTCAGTACTTATTTTGTCTTCTATAGTATGTGTGTTTGGTATTTTGTGCTTAACTTTGTTTTGCAGTTGTTAGCTCTTTTCTATTTGCAAGTTATTCATATGTGGAAAATTAAAACATCAGAACCAAAGAGCTTCTTATTTAATAACAAGAAATTGCATTCTAGGATGCAAATTACAAAGCTTCTTAAGACAAAAGATTTAACCCAAACCAGCTAAACATCACCACCTACACCTTCTGCTTCCCTTTACCCATGAAGTCAGGAATGGTCTTCTTGGCTCCTCGGCCACCAAATTGATTCCATGCTTTTGGGCATGGAAGTGCAAGAATCACACTGCTTGGTGGAGGACGTGACACAGAAGCACTACTCAGGGAAGGCACAGTCTTCGAAGGAAAGGTCTCTTCATCATTCTTGGAGGGGTCTTCTTCTTTGGCACTTTTATCATCTACATCAGAAGGAGGAGTTGGTCTTGAAGTTTTTGGTGTTTCATTGTCTGGTTCCTTTTCAGACAGATCATAAGCAGCTAGCCATTGTTTCAGAGTTGCTTCTCTCAATGTCTTGCTTCTTGTGATGGATAAATACCCTGGTGGGAAGTATCCACCCCATCCTCCTGAGGATGTATCAGAGGATGAGTCATTTGGATCCCAGGAATCGGATGAAATCTCTATGGTGTTTAAGTTGGATGAATCCATTATGCTTGTAAGGTTTTCTTCTGGTTTGTGATGGTATTTGTGATAAAACTATGGGTGGTTTTATAGGGAAAATCAAGGTTTAAAGTCTTTTAATGCTTGGTTGGTGTATGAGTTAATACTTGCAGGGAAAGAGTTATTAATTGTGTTTTTGGAAAGTTGACCTTCGTTTTTATTTTGGTTAAGTATTTATTAAAAAAAAAAAAAAAAAAAAAAAAAAAAAAAAAAAAAAAAGGATTTATACTTAAGGGGAGGTAATGTACATTTAAGGGGAGGCAAATGTACAAGTTTTTGAATGTTTTAAATCAGGTACCCTTAAGTGTTAAATCTGGTAGCTCATGTGTCTTGCAAAAATTGGTTTTTGTCTCCTGTTTCTTGTTCTTTCAACTAATTCTTGCAGAGAAGAGTGGAATGAGGTGTTACAAAGCTTTGCATTCGCTATAGTAAGTATGTAAATTCACTCTCTTGGTTAGGTCTGGTAAGTGTATGATTCGGCCTGGTTGACTTTTTAGGTCGGGTAGTGTTAATTTTATGACCGTTAGATCTGGTCAGAGTAACTAAAGATTTTACTAATATATTACCGTTGCACTATTTTCGGTAAAACAAGATATTTATGAAGTATATAAGCTTAAAATTTGATATTATTTATCTTCTTTTATTCTTTATTTGCTTCCAAATTTAAATAATCTTTATTACTCACGACTCTGTTTCTACGCAAATATTTTTCAAAACCCTACCTCTCTTGTCAACCAGACCTAACTCATTAACTCATCCATGGCTAATCTCAAGTTTGTGGACAAACATAATCAAGTCGGGTTCTTGAAGAAGCCTGATCAAAGTGCAGGTTTTGAGCAGATTGTGGATTTTCTAAAAGGTTCTTATATTTGTTATTCTTTAACTCATAATCCTACTATTTATCAGTCCCTTGTCAAGCAGTTCTGGAGGTCGGTTACCTCTGAGACTCTTGATGATGGGACACCATGCTTAAGAGTTGTCATAGACAAAAATGGTTTTACCATTTCTGAAGCATCCATTAGGGACAGTCTCAAATTGGATGATGCTTTAGGAGAATTTGATTTGTCTAATGAGGATATTTTTGAGGGTTTGAATAGCATTGGGTACCCCACAGATGGAAGCTTTACCTTTTGGAAAAGTCATTTTTCACCTCAGTGGAGGTTCTTAGTACATCATTTACTTCAGAGCTTAAGTCCCAAAAGTGGTGGATGGGATCAATTTGGAAGCAGAATTGCTTCTGCATTGGTCTGTTTATCATCTGGAAGGAAATTTAACTTTTCAAAATTAATTTTTGAAGGAATGGTGAAAAATGCTAAGAACCCAAAATTTTTAATGTATCCAAGATTTTTGCAAATGATCTTGAATTTTGAAACTAGGGATAAAGTGCCTTACATCAGTGTGGCCTTTACTTCTAAACTCTTTGCAAATCTAAAAAGGAGTTTTCAAGGGACAGACAAACCTTTGCTTGCTGCTATGCTTGGTACTAACAATGCAGGTACTTCTGGAGCTGCACAAGTGAACCCTGATGAAGCTCAAGACCAAGCCTCATCTAGGTCTGCTACACCTAGGTCTTCTCCAATTCCATCACCTCAACCAGGTCCCTCACCATCAGTTGAAAGATCATCTACACCCGTCCAACAATCTTCACCTCCACAACCACATGTTCCAAGTCCTGAAATGGAGGAGGCACATAATCCCATAACTATGGAAGATCTCCTTGTCATTGTTCCTCAACTACAAAAGAAGATTGACATATTGGAAAAGACTAATGAGGCACTCAGAAAAGCTTATGTGACTTTGGTGAAGAAAGTAAAGAAAATGGGAGTAGCAATGAAGAAAAAGGGTGTCTCTTTTGATGATGAGGAAGATGAAGCTGAAAATTCTTCCAAACAGGGGAGGAATTTGGAGGAAGAACAAGAAAATATTCAAGAACAAGAAAATATTCTTCAAACACCAGTTCAAGAACCACTTGTTCAAGATAATGTCACCACAATTAGTCCAGAGACATTGGAAGTTGCAGAGACTTTGGCTCAATCAATGGGCAAAATCAAACAGGATAGGAAAAGAAGAAGGTTAATTTTGTCTGTTGAGGAAGAAGTTGAAAAGTTTGGGACTATATCTGATGAAAAGTCTGGTGAAAAGAAGTCTGGTGGAAAGTCTGGTAATGAACTTAGTTCTGGTAATGAAGAACAACAATCTGCACTAAGAAAGGGAAAGCAGGTCATGGAAGAAACTTCATTGCCAAAGAAGTCTAAGAGAAAAACAAGAGAAGAACTTGCATCTGAGGCTGAAATTGAGAGGATTAAGGCTCAAGATATTGCTGATGAAGAAAGACAAAAGATGTTAGATGCAGTCTATGCAAGACAGTTGGCTGAAGAATCTGATGATTTTACAAAACTACTCAATGTTGATGATGAAGTGAGAGCAAAGTATGAAGAGCTGCTAACTATTGAAGGTTTAACTGCTGATGAACGAGCCAAACAGTTAGCTGACTTCATTAATGCAAGGAGTAATGATGATACATTGGGTGGATTCTTGGAAAAGTTCAAGCTTCATCAGAAATCTAAGATTCCTAAGAAGATGTCTATGGCAGAAAAGAAGTATGATATGAAGATGTATCTTAAGAATCAAATGCATCTTTCTTTGGATCAGATGAAAAAGAAGTCATATGAAGAAATACAAGTAGCATATCTCAAGGCATTTGAGAGAGATCAAGGTTACAAAGCTACTGATTATGATGATGTGCAGAAATATTGCTTTCAAGGTAGAAAGGCTAAAGAGACTGAACCAGTCATTGAACCTGATAAAGTGATTGATACACAACCTGAAGCTGGTAAGTCAACAGAAGAAGTGCAAGATGAAGCGATTAAGCCTATTGTGTTTCAAAGAAGAAAAGGTTTGGAAAGGAAGAGTAAATCCAAGAAAGTAGTTGTTGAAGAGGAATTAGATGAAGAACCTTCATCTGAAGGAGCCACAATGGGGACTATTGAAAGCACTAAGGAACCTACTAAGGTTGTCAAGTATCAACTTATCATGACTGGTGGAAGGGCTGCATATCAAATAATAAGGGAAGATAATTCTGACATTGTTTATATGAATTTTGCTGGCATTTTGATTGATGTGAATAGGGAGGATCTTCAAGAACTTTATCAGTTGGTGAATATTAAATATGGAGATCATCCTCCTGAAGATGAATTTGAAAGAGTCTTCTGGGGAAATTTGAAGGTGATGTTTGAGCCTCCAACTGAGTCTGATATAGTGTGGAAACTTCCTGAAGAACAGAACATTGTCAGCTGGAGATACTTTCATACCTGCAAGGTACATTGTGTGTCATTAAAGAATGTTGATATTTATATGCTTGCAGAGGTGGAATATCCTTTATCATCAAGTGTCTGCAAGGAAATGATGAACAAAAAGTTGTATGCTAGTAAAAAGGATGAAGGATATGAGATGTTATTGGATTTGATTAAGAAGCAGTCTTTGAAGGATGTAGCCTAAGGGTGTTTGAAAGAATTTTCACAAGTTGTTGAGTGAGATTATTGGAACTTCTCACTTGGTGGAGGTGCTTTGCACTAACACATCAAAAGGTTATCAGTCCACCTTGTCTCATCAACACAAGGACTGGCTAATCCTGAGCAAACGGCTAACAGGTAAAGATTGCTCAAATCCGTTTATGGCTGACAATTTGCCAAAAATTGTATGGTATTCAACTCACCATATCTAAGTTAAGTGAAGAGTTGGCTAGCCCACAAGGTTATGGCTTGTGGTAAAGGCTGTGGAAAACCATAAATGGTAATCAATTCACCATGATGAGGTGCTTTTCCATCAAAGAATTGACTAGTCCAGAAGCAAACGGCTTTTGGTAAAGACTTAACAAATCCGTTGATAAGCTGATGATTTGCTTAAAATCATATGGTTATCAGTGTACCATGGTCTTACACACCAAAACATTTGGCTACTCCAGTAGTTATGGCTATTGGTAAAGAGACATCAAATCCATTAAATTTCAATGATTCACCTCTCACAGGTGTTAACACACTTGGAAGTGATGAGAATAGATATGAAACTTAATATGAATTGATGTACATATAGTCATTGTTGCTGCAAAGACCATATCAGAAGAGCTTATCAAGATTCAAGCTGCTAGTAAGGAACAAGACCTAAATACATTTCAAAGTGTTCAAGATTCAATCCTCAGAAGGCTAAATCAGAAGAACTTGAAGTTCATGAAGCATGAAGATCAAGTTAGGGGAGGATTGTTGGGAATTATGATGCATATCAAGAGCAGACTACTTAGGTTTGGTAGTTTACTACTTAGGTCTGGTAGTTTACTAAGTTAGGTCTGTTTGTGATTTAGGTCTGGTTATGTAAAGTTAAGTCTGGTAGTACATGTTAAGTCTGGTTGACTTATTAAGTCTGGTCTGGTCGTGAAGATAGGAAAGTTTGTTAGAGTTATATTAGGAAAAGATACAATGCGTGTATGTATCTTTATAGAAGATTTGTGTATATCTTCTGTGTCGTCTAGGGTTTCCTTGTGTTATAAAAGGATCCCTAAAGTTTGTTAGTGAATGTGTGTGAGTTGTACGAATTGATAATAGTGAATATCAATATACGAAGTTAGTGATATCCCTGCTTGTGTTCTTAATTGTTCTTGTTAAGATTCCGCATTAACATTAACAATCACTTAGGGTTTCTCACTTAGATTGGTTCGGATTTATCCTAACCATCTACTAGGTATTCAAAACTACTTAGTGATCCATATACAATTTGTGGACCAACACATCTCAAGGACTTTCTCAAAATCGTTGATTCCATAGACCTTGATGTTGCCACTCGAGAGACGACCCGACTGCGTCTCTTTCAATTCTCTCTGCGGGACCAAGCTAGTCAATGGCTAGAGCGTCTACCCGCAGGATCCATCACCTCTTGGGATGATCTCACCACTCGTTTCCTCGCTCAGTTTTTTCCACCAGGAAGAACTACCAAGCTAAGGAATGATATATTGATGTTCCAACAACGTCAAGGCGAAACCCTCTACGAGGCATGGACTCGATTCAAGGACTTACTCCAAAAAGTCCCTCACCATGGCATAGAACTTTAGCTCCAAGTCCAAATCTTCTATGACCACATCAATCTCTCCACGAGGCAAACCATTGACCAATCGGCCGGTGGTAAGCTACGTGATCTAAGTGCGGAACAATCATGGGCTCTCTTGGAAGATCTTGCTCTTTATGACAACGAAAGTTGGAATGATCCCCGTGATTTGAATAAAACGGTCAAGGCAATATCTTTGCCTTCGAACAATTCAAGCACTTCCGACCGTAGGATCATAGAACTTGAAGACCAAGTCAAGTTTCTTATGAAATCCTACGAGGCTCCTAAACCTTCAAGCCAAGTGAACAAAATCACTTCTTCGTGTAAATTATGTAGTGGTCCCCACAACACTCGTGATTGCATGGAACTCCCCAAACAGGCTTTCAAAGAATTTGCATCCTCGCGAATCGATAAGGCGGGAGATAAGTGGCTCACCACTAATTATGGACCCAAGAATTCCGAAGATAGGTATGAGGCATGGAAGAGTAAGCCAAATTTTAGTTGGAACCAAACTCGAAGCGTATCATTCAATGACTCTCCCCCACTCACCTGGTCTGAACATTATCCTCATCAGCATACGCATAAACAATAAAATCGCGAGGAATCACTGCAAAAATTCATTCTCTCTCAAGAAACACATCTCTCCAAACTTGAGAATCAATTCAGACAACAGCAAGTTGATATGAACAACAAGGTTGATAACCTGTTAAAGGTTCTTAATGATCGCATTGCTGGCAGGTCAACTTGTGAGTTGGCACGAGTTAATGAGATCAAATCTGTCACGGTGACTCACCAAACACCCCCTCCTGTAAAAATCAAGCACCCTAGTAAACTCTTCAAACACATATAACAAAACGAAAAAGAAACTGGAGATACTCATACCCCTTCAAAACCACTCCACTTCGTGAACACCATTACAACTATACCTATTCCTAAACCCAACCTGGACCAACAATCAACCGAGAATGTGGACAATGAAATGGAGGGTGAAGTTCCCGAAAAGAACCCCAGGTGCCCGGCAACTATCTAGACTCACCAAAGAACTCTAGTACAAGAGAGGTGAGTGATGAGGAGGGCTCGGAAGAGAAATCCGAAATGCCTCATGGGCTCCCAGGACTGCTAGACCGCCCCCTGATGGAGGAACTTGAGAGGAGCACAGCAAAGCTGCCTATGGGATTTGGATAGAAAATAGAGGATGGCGCTCCCAGGGTCTTTAAGATATCTTGCACCACTAGGAAAAAGTTTATAAAAGATACTTACATAAACCCCAACTCTTCTATGAATGCAATATCCCTTTCTCTATATAACGAAGCCTTCACCAAACAGGTCAAATATGAAGGGTTTAATATCATCGGGGTAATAGGAAGGGTACCAATTGTGATAGAAAAGTTCCTCTTTCATATCGAGCTAACTGTATTTAATAACATGAACTCGATCATCAGCCCATCCTTAACTAGCCTTGTTCTAGGCAAACCATTCATAGAAGCAACGGGAGTGATACTCGATGAGGATGATAGTAGTGCATTATTTACCGATGGTGTCAGGAAAGTGATTTTTCGGGATGGCAGTAAAGAAGTGTATGAGTATCAACCATCAGCAATTTGCAACACATGGGGGCTACACGGTAGAAGGCCTGGCCAAATTAAGCGACGTGATCCGAATAATCTCAAAATACCTTGCATGATTGGTCACAAGCATTTTTATAATGTTTACATTGACACATGTTTACCCAAAAATGTGATGTCCTTGTTTCATTATAACAACATTTGCAGATGGGGGATGATTCATAAAGAGAAGGATGACATTGGCATAGATGATGATGTACAGGTGTTTGTAGGAAATATGACATTCACTATGAGCTTCGCAATCGTCGATAATATCGAAAAGTACATCGATCCCAGGTTATCACAAGTTGTTTTTGGGACACCTTTTTGCAAGGCCACAAGCTGGGTTGTGGACGAGCTCAATGGGATCATGACTTTCACCGATGGGATTAGGGAAATCTCATACCAAACGCCTTACAAGATGAGAGAATTCAAGGAGATTGATTATGGAGGGCTCGATGGGTTAAGTTCCCAACTCGTGTTATGTGATGATGATGTGAGAAGAGGATGTAAGGACACTTTTGACCTGTCGAGTGGATTCTTTAAGCATGTTAAGGAGCTTAGTTCTAAATACCAAAACAAACCTTTTGATCTCGAGGACTCGAAATACCTTTACTATGAAAGTGATTCTGATAGAGAATCAAAGGGGAGCCTAGAAACCGTGACCAATGATGGAGTCACGTAATGTACGGTGACTTTGAGTCTAGCTACAAGACTCGTTAATAAAGAAAAGCGCTTCTTGAGAGGCAACCCAAGCTTTATTTGCTTTGTGTGTTTATTTATTTGTTTGTTTGATTTTATTTGCTTCCGTATGTATGTTTAATTTTTTTTATTATTGATTCATGTTCGAAACTAAATTGTGAAAATGCTTTATCTTGTTTTTAACTTCGTCTTAACTACATATAAAGGTATTTTGCAAAAAGATAAGTGTAAGGGAAATCCAAATCGGTTTATTAGAACAAATGAACATGAATCATAACAATATTAAATTAACATACATATTAGTACTTGTTTGAGTCAAATGCTTGTATCGAGTCATAATGATATTTTGCAGGATTTCCAGGAAGTAAGGTATAGGTTTTTCCAGAAATTTTCCGGAAACTTAACATGAGAATTATGTCAGATCATTTCTGACGGCGTCAGACCCCAGCCTGACGGCGTCAGGTTTTAATTTTCTGAAATTTTTGAAAGTTTTGTTTTTCTTCCGGAATCATAAAATGCTTTATTAAATCTCTAACTTATAAACTCCAGGAATCTGCAAAATAATCATTCCACAAGCATTATATCCTTATACAGATTTATCCCGCCGATGTTATGCAGGTTTTCGTGTTTGTTTTCTCAGGTTTAACAGGTTATTTTGGACAAGGGAATGTATGTGGAATCTAGCTTTTGGCGCTGCTTTAGTCTTGAAGCTTCTACATTACCTTGGAAGAAGATCTAACCATGTTACCTCTTTATCCACCGAGCGAATCAGGGGAGTATTTGATTTCATTCTTTTACCTTATTTACTTTTATATCATGTTATTTGAACATTGGGGACAATGTTCATCTTAAGTGTAAGGGAGGGTAAAGTACGATACCTTAGAGAATGCTATTACGCTTGATTTTTCGTTTGTTTAATGGTAGATGTGTAATAAAACTGAGAGAAATACCTGTTAAGGCAATTTTAGTGCCAAATTTAAATTTTTTTACAACATATAGGAGTGAAACTTTGGTCTTAATGAGCGTCTCACGGATAGGAGTTATATGACTAGCACAAAACCGTATCACTAAAAAATTTTCCACCCCCAAATATGTGAGGTTCGCCCCTAGAATTGGTAGGAAAAGCATTTATGCTATGATGTGTGTACCGGTAGCACTTAGATTCTAGAACTTGCGTTAGGACCATTCCGAGGCCACAAGTGAGACTACATTCGTGTAGTTAGATTTACTACATGATAAGATGCATTAGGATTAACCCATTGTTTTACACCTGTGTTTTTGTTATAATTACATTGGCTACATTGGTCAAGTAATTCTCCCACACCCTTTGCGTTGTACTCATTTTTAGTACACGATACCCCTAGTACACCCCTCAGAGCCTATCTTTTCGTTTCTAACTTTAAGCATTTTACTTAAAGGAAGAATTTGTTTACACCCCACTTAAATGTACACCCAAATCGCCTTAGCCTACCTTGTATGCACTCATCTTTAGTGCATTATTGTGACAACATTTGTTTAAACCCCAAGTTAATTATCTAATTGATTACATGGTTGCTAAGTCGAGTCATATCCTTGTACATATTGTTTTGGGACGATTGGGACTCATGGGTAAAGTACTAGTGTAATGGAGTAATGGGGAAGAACAACATTATTACCCCCATATGTGCTAAATATTTTAAAAGTACTCCAAGTGTTTCGATTATCTTAATTCGAGTCATTAGAATAGTTAATTGTAAAGTTATGTACAAGTTTAAGTGTAAGGGGATACAACCCCCCTACGATGTATTATTTTGGATGGTAGGGCAAGAGTGTATGCAAAAAAAAAAAAAAAAAAAAAAAAAAAAAAGTAGAAAAAAAAAAACATACGGACTACCATCCCGTTTCATTTTATGTTTATTTTATCTTTTTGTTATTTCTTTCATTAGCTTAAGTCGAGTCTAGTCTTGGCTTAGCAACGCCATATTGTACATGTAATTAATCAAGATCTTTAACTCGCCACCAGTAAAATATCCTTTATCCAACAAAACCGTGTTTATCATATCCCTACACCTAACGTTATAACCCGTTTAAAAGCCCTATTTGATAGTTTATCTTAGGTGCTTACGCCTAGTGGAGGGGGTTTTTGATCCTTTCCCAAGCCTATAGTAATCTATTTGCTATGACAGGTAGTGAGAGATATTATTCGTTTTCATTTATGAGATATACTTTTATGACACCTGAGAGATGTGAGTATCTAAACACTACTTGTGAGGTGCTAGTTTGTAATCTCCGTGCTTATTATGATTAAAGTGGAACGACTATTTGTTGTAATTACTTTTATATTAGCGTTAAATGACCCCTAACTTGTATTTTGATTAGAATAAAAGCGCATTTGCTTGAGGACAAGCAAATCTCAAGTGTAAGGGTATTTGATGAAGCGAAAAGTGTACCGCTTTTAGGGGGTCATTTAAGCCCTAAATATTATTTATTTGATCAAATATTGCCCTAAATCGTTCCTTTTGTCATTTTAGGTACTTTGGAGAAGAAATCTGGAAAAGGAAGCATTTTGGACGTTTTTGGAGCATAAAAGTGAAGAATTTGACAAAATGCCAAAGCTGCTAGAAAAGTACACGTGACGGCGTCAAGGAATGCTCCTGACGGCGTCACGTCTTGGCAAAAGAGGTGGATATGACAAATACACGTGATGCGCCAGAAAGTTTTACAAAGGAAGTCTGACGGCGTCACCCTTTAAGGTGATCAAGGCCGTCTCGTGCTAAGACAAAGAGAGATGGCCATCAGGATTAAAGAGTGACGGCGTCACCCTTAACCTTGACGACGTCAGCTCCTGATAGGCCAGAACGGATTTTGGAGGATTAAAGAAGGACGGCGTCAAGAAGGCCATCAAGAAACCCTAACCGCGGCGAGGTGACGGCGTCACCTCCTACAACGTGACGCCGTCAGCCCCTAAATTCTATATATAGTTTTGCAATTTTTATTCATTGTGTGCAACTTTGTGAGGAGAAACCCTAAGACGATTTTTCTGCCATTTTTAAGGGTTTTATACCCTTGGATCTCCCATGTTCAATTGAAGATAAGTAATCAATTAATCATTCAATATGTCTATGTGTTGTTTGATTATATCTTGTTCTTGTCTTTTATTTAACATGCTAGGCTAGATTTATCTTGTGTTTGCTTAGATCTAATGAAACCTAACTATTGATTATTGGTTGTTGGTGTGTTATTAATTGTATTGGATGATTGTTTATCGATGTTAGGCTTAAGAAAACTGGCTAACCTCCTATGCGGTAACTTGCTTGAACGTCTTAAGAAACATGAACCAATGCGTACTAAGGTTATTATGGTTGTATTTAATGCATGAGCGAATTCTAATGATCCCATGTTAGGAGCTTCTTAGCCGGCTCGACATAGGAGTGAAGTAGGAGCTTGTAGAGTTGGGGAAGTACGTACGCCACCCCACGATTGGTATTAAGGAATACACCTGTCATCCACGCAATTAATACACACTAATCAACCGGTAAAAGATAGTTAGGGAGTAAGGAAATCTAAGTAAACACATTTCTCTCCATATAAGTTCCACAACCTTTTTATTTTCAGTTATTTTATTTTATTTGCATTTGTAGTTATTTGGGTTAGTTGACTAGCAACTAATTCCGCCCTCTCCTTCAAACCCGAGATTTTACTTGCTTTCATAAAAATATAAAAAATTACAAAAAGAATCTTCCCTCACCCTTAGACCTATTAGAGTAGTTTTTCAATCCTAACGATACTATTCCCCTAGAGAACGATCAATCCCCCGGTACTTGCCACTACACTATACTACATCGGTCAGGTACACTGCCTGGTGGGGATTGCAAGCCTCTTGAGATCCCTCGAGAGGTAAAACCTGTTGTAAGGTCGCAAAACCACGCATCACAAAACGGTGGAACTTTCATTGTTAATGGACATCGAATTAAACTCTACCATGATGAGGAGCAATTGAATGAATTGTCAAGTGAAGAAATTCCACTTGAAATGCTCGATGAAAATAAATACACTGCTATTCCGTTTATGGCACCTTTTCCAGCTGATTATAAAAAAGTAATACCATGGGCTGCGGAAACTGGTTACATCTGGGATGTTCTCCCTAGATATTCCAAAGAAGTCGGGAAAGATTCCCAAACATAAACCACGAAAGTAAGAAAAGATGAGTCGGGCTGATGACTCATTAATAAATTTAGCGCTTCTCGGGAGGCAACCCGTGTGTTTGTTTATTTTTATGCCCCAATGGTTTTACCATAAGTGTGGGGGCGTCGCAAAAATAATAAATAATAAAAATCCAAAAATATTTTGCATTTTGTGTGTTTTTGTTTTTGTTTTTGATGATTTGTGCAGGTTAGCATGCTTGATCTTGAAGATGTGGAATCATTCAATCTCAATATCTGATTTAGAGCCTGATATAGATTCCGAGGTTCAGACAGTATCATTTCTTTTATGTTCCATTTCCCTATTTTTATGGTTCATCGTTCTTTCCATTGAGGACAATGTCAAACTTAAGTGTGGGGGGAGGAAATAGGAAAATGAAAATGGATTTTTAAATTTTTCTATATTTTTGAGCCTAGTTTTTAATTTGTTTGCTCTTACAGTCTAGTTGTTTTCGCACATTTAGGATAATCTATATTAGAATAACTAGATCAATCCACTGATAAAACATGTAATTTTTGAAAATTGGAGATGTGTCCTGATTGACATTGTGATCTATTTTTAGGATTGATAACATTGCTAGCACAACTATAGCCCATTCCACTAAATTGTGAGGATTTAAGCCTATTCTTATATAGCATACATCTTTTATGCTTGATTTTTTTTGCTATGAGTGTGCCGGTGATCTTATTTATTCTAGAACTTGTACATGCAAATCATTACCAGACCGCAGTGAGATTACCTTGTGTAATATAAGTGTATTCATGTGATAAGAGGCAACCTTAGGAATTAAACCAAATGGCCTTCCATTTTACATTTAATGATATATTAGCTAGCCACATCGGTTAGTTAACCCCTTATATGAACCCATTTGTTAGCACTCAATTTTAGTGCTAGATACCATTAGTAAACCCTTTGAGCCATCATTTTCATTTTGTTGCACCAGAAAAATATAAAAATATTTTACACCTTTAGCCTTAACCTTACCCATAGTCAAGTCTTGGTTGGTTACTAGCTACAAGGAAAGATGGTTGTTAAGTGGGAATCTTTGAAATTGAGAAAGTTGCGAACTCCATGATAATCTCATGGAAGATCTATTGGTATTATGATCGATGGTAAAAAAAAATGATGAAAGAGAAGAGAAGAAAAAAAAATGATATCGATCAAAGATGAAATCTCGAGTTCAAAGGAAAGTGGTTAGCGTAGCTAGTAGCAATTGGTTCTAGACTTTGACTATTTGTAATGTATTTGTAAAACCCGAAAATCTAAAACATGCAAAAATTACCAAAATGCCCCTGAAACTTTAAAAATTTAATTAAAGCTTAGTTAAAGTTCCGAATCGATCCCAATCATTTGGAAACGAACAAGATATGATACAAAATAATTTTGACGACTTCGATTAATATTTATACAAGTTGTGGAATGACCAAAATACCCTTGTGTGCGCCGAAAATTTAAATACACAATTATTATTAATTAAAAAGCATTTAAATCACAATTAAATTAGAAAATACACAAAATAAAGGGTAAATTAATTTGGGCCTTGTGAAGGCCGGTTATTTGGCCTAACCCTCCCCCAAAATACTCGGTCTAACCAAGTTATACCAAATCCCTAATTTATTTCACCTCTAAACCCTAAAAACTAAAGTGCCGCCACACCCAAAAATCCCTCACACCTCAATCCGATTTTTCTGCATCAAGGAGATAATTTTCTGGAGTTCTTCATAGTGCCAAGAAGGTGGGAAAAATAGCCACAAGGTTCTAGGGTCGATCGTGTGTTCGTGGTGATTTATTTGGGTCGAATTAGTGCAACCGAGCATCAATAATCCACAACGTGTAATCCTTTGATCTATAAACTTCCTGGTAATTTTATAGCACTCCTTTAATCACATATATCATGGGAAAAATAATTAAATCGATCCATGCATTGTTTTATGATCGAACGAAAAATAATGGATCTATAAACCCTAAAATCGAAAACGAATCCTTATTAAATCATGCAATTTTTCTGAGCTTGTGGAATAATTTTTGTGGGTTCTTTATACTTCTTATAACATGGGAAAAATGGTCATTTGAATTGTTTGTGTCGAAATCATGATTTTTGGAATTTATGTTATAATCGGATTTTTAGAACAAAAGAAGGAATTATGGAAAAATTATGAAACCAATCGAATTAGGGTTTTGAAATTATGAAATCTGGTAATAATTGATGTATAATGATGATACAATGATGGCCTAATGATTTGGATGACTAGGGTTTGATTTTGAAAATGTTTTGTTATTACTGATTGAATAATTAAATGTTAAGGGGCTGTTTTGTAATTTTTAAAACTTGTGGGATATTTTTGTAATGTTTTATAGATTAGGGGGAAGATATAAAAATTATAATATAAGGGCTTTATTTGTAAATTGAGCAAAGTGTGGATTTAATTTGTAAATTATATGGCGTTTTGAAGATAAAATGTTTAGGGTGTATTTTGTAACTTTTAAAACTCAAGGGCTATTTTTATAACTTTATTTGGACTGTTTATAATTCATACAAAATATAACTTGATGGTGTCATGTGTAATTTTTATAATTAAAAGGATTAAAATGTGTAATTACATAAATTATAAGTCGAATTGAAAATAAATAAAAATGAGGGACTAAATATGTAATTTCTGGAAAGTTGGTGCTGTTTTGAGTAATAAATTATATTCAGGGGGTTATGTGTAATTTTGGTAATTTAATGGCTTAATATGTAATTGTTAATAATTAAAGGTTGAAATTGTAATTTAAAGGACTAAATATTTAACTTTGATAACTAGAGGGACCTATTGTGTAAATTATGGAAATTTGAAGGAGCATTCGTATAACATACTAAAATAAGTACCCATGATGTAAAATTGGTAAATTAAGGGTTTAATATGTAATTATAGTAAATTATATAATTCGAATTTGTAATTTAAAAAGTATAAGGACCAAATGTGTAAATTACCAAAACTTTGAGGGCTGTTTGTAACATAATTATATTGAAGATTAATTTCTGTAATTTGAAGAAACAAAAGGACTTGATGTGTAATATAAATATTGTAAAGGTTAAATTTGTAAGTTATGTAAGTATAAGATTAATTTGTAAATTAATAAAGTAAAGGGGTGTAATTCGTAAATATTGGAAACTTGGAGGCTAAATGTGTAATTCTGGAAAATAAAGTATTCGAATGGTAAATTATGAGATTTCTATTTTAAACCTTGAACTTTGGTAAAGTTACGTCTATAACCCTGAACTATGAAAACTTGTCATATTTAACCCTAAATTTTTGTGACTTGTTTAAATGCACCCTAAAGCCATATTATGATTCAATAATAACTTAACCTAAATGAGAATATGGAAATCTTACTAATTATGGAAACTTACAAAATATGGAAACCTGCTAAAAATGGAAAGTTACTTAAAATGGAAAGGTTTGTAATTCTTTTCTACCCCTCTAGGTGTGAAGAAGGAGAGGACATGATCCTTTGCATCTTTTTCTTTTGGTTTGTGCTTTGCTTTGGAATAAGGTACAGATATTCTGCCCTTTTAATAAGGTGCCTTCGACCTCTTGAATTCTGATTTGAACTTATGATATGAACCTTTGGCATTTGAACCTTTGACATGAACTTATGATATGAACCTTTGGCATTTGAACCTTTGACATGAACCTTTGATATGAACCTTTGACTTCTGAACCTCTTATATGAACCCTGTGATATGAACCTTGAGATTTGGACTATGATTATGACATATGAACCTTTGTTTTGATATGAACCTTTGACCTTGACCCCAGTTTGATACTACGAGCCAAAATATGTTTCCTAGCCATGAAGGTAACATGGCCGTGTCATTGATGCACCAATGGCATGACTAGTGTGTAGCCCTAGTGATTTGGTTACACCGTCCCCATTATGATATGATATGTGCGCTTTATATGATTTGTTATGGCCAATATGATTTGTTTGGGGGGCGAATGGATGCATCCTAGATATGTTCTGATATGATATGTTTTGATATGATATGATATGGTGACTGGGGCTGGGTGCAATCCACTCCTTTCACAAAATATGGGAGCTAGCTACTCCATTTGAAGAATGAGGACACCCCTCATATTATCTGATTATCTGAGAGGTCTCCCCTCTATATGATTATGAAGATATGTTATGATTTGTGATATGTTATGATATGGGCTCGTGGTGGATGACTGTTCTAAACCTTACTCTTTATTTCCTTTTCCTATATCTCATTCATTATGATATGTCTGTTCATTTCCATTTGATTTTGGTTTCCGTTTATTATATATCTGTTCACTGGGCTTTTTAAGCTCAGCCGCAATTCTTTTCCTGCGGCAGGTTTTAGTAGGAAGCCAGGAGCTTGGGTTTGCTTTGGGATGAGAGATTAGCTTTTGAAGATGATACCTTAGTTTTAGTATTCATTTATGTATGACTGCGTAGATTTGGTATATTTTCCTTTGTAATATTGTAAACCATTTGTATTATGTAAGTCGTATGTTATGCTTGCCTTTGATATGTCACCATTTTCGTGACACTTCTACCCTTGCCGGGTTGGGGTGTTACAATTATGGTATCAGAGCCAGGTTTGCGACTTGTAGTACATCTACCCTTGGCCTGTGTAAGTTAGGACCCCTAAGTTTCCACTGTAGGCGCTCGTAAGATAACCTTTGTGAAGTTGCGTAAGATTTTCCCATAGGAACATAAGTCATAACCGGTGAGGAATGGGTAGTCTAGGACATCCATGTGAGTAGTATTTGCTTCCGCATCACTCTGAATCTTGCCTTTGCCTTAGTCATGCCTTATAAGAATGTTTGTCTCAGAAGACGAGGAAGTCTTACCTCCTTTCATATTCATGATGAATTTGTTATGTTAACCAATTTCCTTTGGAAGGATTTGATGTTGACATCTGTCCAGTACGGAATTGTTATCTGAGCATGCCGATGCTAATAACTGATATTCCTTACATCCCAACTCAGACAGTTAAACGATGTTCGTGTTACTATCGGTGCACACCCTACCATTCCTATGCTATAAGCTAAACAAGATTCCAATCTTTTGAACTGTTCACAATTCTAACCTTCAATTTGATATATTTGACCTTGATATATTCTAATACTCTCCCACCCCACACTTTGATGAACCATGTACCTAAATTTGATATGTGAACTATCCGTATGATTTGAAAACCACATTCGCTTTGAGAATCCGTTTCCCTTTGGATGTATTTGACTTTGAGGTCTCTTGATGATGGATTGATGGTTTTTGAAATGCGACCCTTAACAATCTGCTTCACCATATTTTACTATGATATTCTCAATCATTTGAATCTGTTAAGATTATTATTGCTATGAAGCACATACTCCGATCTCTTTGATTTCCAATTTTCTCCTAACGCCTGTTAGTATCCACTCTTAGAAAGCTCCGGCATTTGAAAGTTTGTTGTACGAATTTCTGGTGCTTCTGATGAACCTTTTGAGATCCGTTGGGAAATGTAGTTTGCATTGACCTGAAGAAGTTAAGAGATGGTAGGAATTGATGGAATATGAGATTGTTCACTTCAGTGATCTCTTGAATGCTCCTGTTGATTTATGAAGAAGAAAGAGAGAAGTGTGCGGCGGCACACCGACCATCGTGAATGTAACCGTAATCATTATTCCATTTCCGCGTATCAATATTTGATTTGTTCTATTTTTGAAACTCCGTAGCAGACGACCTCATTTGAGTTTGAAAGACGGAAGAAGCAACCATAAGAACATCTGAGAAGGAAGTTAATTAGTTGAGATTAAGTTCCGCGAAGCATTACAATTTGATTGTGAAGAGAAAGATTTGTGATATGAAGTTTCTCCCTAAGAAGATGTCCTGAAGTTGCTTTAGTACCCGTGTGACCACTGTGAGTTTTGAATGATGTCAATTGTATTGACTAGAAGATTCATGTTTTCGCAAGTATTCGGACAATTGTCATAGTATGACAGTATGTTTGTGCTCAGAGACGAACGAGGAACACGTTGACCATTTTTAGTATGAAGTGAACCGACCCTTTGTTCTAGAAGAATAGATTCACTTGATGATCAGAGATTGTAGCAAACAACACCACCAGGTATCCGATGACTAAAGAGCTTCCACAAAAAGGACCAGGTCTGAAGACCATTGTCAGAGTTAGAAACCTTGTAGAAGATGTGCAGAAGAGGTTCGTGACAGGCATTACCTAGAGAGAAGCAGGTAAGAAGAAGAAAGACTGAGATGAGACTCGATTATACCCCAAGCAGCACGTGGAGATTTCAGTTGGGCATCAAGACGACCAGACCGTAGAAGATGAGCTTTCAGCACATAAACCAGGAAGTCCACAGCAGTGAGTTGGTGAATTTTGAATCATGCTAGAAGACCTGTAGGAGACACGCAACCTTGTTTCTCTAGTCATTTTAGTTGTACTAAGATGAATTGAGAGCTGAAGCAGACTCGCCAATGGAGGAATGCACGGTGATCACGTAAGAGATTCATGCTACCACACCGAAGTGTCCAGAAGAAGTGTCGAAGACTTGAGGAACCAGACTCAAGTTTATGATTTCCTTTTCACCCTATGATCGTATGATTAGACAAGAGAGCGGCTACTTGGAATTTGAAAGGATTCGAGATCATGAAATTGAAGGGATGAAATTTTGTAGTAAACGTTTGGATTCGGAAGATTTGATTTTTGTAAAGGATGAAGATATTGAAGACGTAATTCATTTCCTCTTAGACCACTCAAGTTTCCGTTACCTTTCGATAGGATCTTTTGAATGAGCTTTACCCTATTAGAAATTCCGTTCTGTATTCGTTATGCATTTGTTGGATGATGGTTTCGTTTTGAGAAGGATGATGAATTGTGGAAGACCTAACGTTTCGACGACGAGTTCCATTTTGAGGTGTACACATTTCGTTACGCTATTTGTACGTTCAAATTCCTCCGATTTAGAATCCGTAGTGATGTTTGTTTTGGACCAACCTTAGGAGGTAGAAAGACTGATAGGTGGTTAAGATAAGTAGTTCTGTTCGCGACTTGAGATAAAGTATGACCATCATGATGGTATACTCATATGATGCTGGTATTATGACGGTTCGCGAACGTGATAATACTTACGTCATATGACGTACCCTCATTGTGTTCATAGGATATTTCGAGGAGTACTTTAGAAACTTTAGAATGTTGATTAGAGATGTGAGAAATTTCGCATTTGTAAGATTTAGGTTCGTTCCACCTATACGCTTAATCTGGTTCGCCGTTATACGATTTGATACGTTTGGATTCTCGGTACGCGGTTGTTGACCTTTGTAATTCCGATAAAAATCTTAAGTTCTGCTATAAGTTTCTTCCATTTGATATCACCTACAATTTATTTTCTGTACGATCTCATCTGAATTGCCTAATGGAATGCTATGGACGGCATATCCGTCACAATCTTGCGTATCCTTGTATCTCTTCTGAGAGAATATGATAACCATTCGTCATGTTTGAATATGATCCTTGCAATCTGAATTCCGTATGATATGTCATTTCTGGGAACTGAAGTTACTTTTGGATCGGCAATGAAGAGTCATGAGAAACAAGTTTTTTTTTACATTTCCGTTCGCTGTCCGTTGTGTCTTCTGTTTCGTTTCATCTCCATTCGTAAAGATTCTTTGGAAGAACCACCCAGAGCGGGAAGCTACCTGGGAAACCGAGGAATCGATATAAGCTAATTATCCGCATTTTTGTATTCTGATCTAGTACCTCCCTATTTTGTTTTCGATCCCTTCACTTCTGATTCTTTGCAAATTTCGAGGACGAAATTTTTCTGTTAGAGGGGAAGAGTTGTAAAACCCGAAAATCTAAAACATGCAAAAATTACCAAAATGCCCCTGAAACTTTAAAATTTAATTAAAGCTTAGTTAAAGTTCCGAATCGATCCCAAACTTTTGGAAACGAACAAGATATGATACAAAATAATTTTGACGACTTCGATTAATATTTATACAAGTTGTGGAATGACCAAAATACCCTTGTGTGCGCCGAAAATTTAAATACACAATTATTATTAATTAAAAAGCATTTAAATCACAATTAAATTAGAAAATACACAAAATAAAGGGTAAATTAATTTGGGCCTTGTGAAGGCCGGTTATTTGGCCTAACCCTCCCCCAAAATACTCGGTCTAACCAAGTTATACCAAATCCCTAATTTATTTCACCTCTAAACCCTAAAAACTAAAGTGCCGCCACACCCAAAAATCCCTCACACCTCAATCCAATTTTTTTGCATCAAGGAGATAATTTTCTGGAGTTCTTCATAGTGCCAAGAAGGTGGGAAAAATAGCCACAAGGTTCTAGGGTCGATCGTGTGTTCGTGGTGATTTATTTGGGTCGAATTAGTGCAACCGAGCATCAATAATCCACAACGTGTAATCCTTTGATCTATAAACTTCCTGGTAATTTTCTAGCACTCCTTTAATCACATATATCATGGGAAAAATAATGAAATCGACCCATGCATTGTTTTATGATCGAACGAAAAATAATGGATCTATAAACCCTAAAATCGAAAACGAATCCTTATTAAATCATGCAATTTTTCTGAGCTTGTGGAATAATTTTCGTGGGTTCTTTATACTTCTTATAACATGGGAAAAATGGTCATTTGAATTGTTTGTGTCGAAATCATGATTTTTGGAATTTATGTTATAATCGGATTTTTAGAACAAAAGAAGGAATTGTGGAAAAATTATGAAACCAATCGAATTAGGGTTTTGAAATTATGAAATCTGGTAATAATTGATGTATAATGATGATACAATGATGGCCTAATGATTTGGATGACTAGGGTTTGATTTTGAAAATGTTTTGTTATTACCGATTGAATAATTAAATGTTAAGGGGCTGTTTTGTAATTTTTAAAACTTGTGGGATATTTTTGTAATGTTTTATAGATCAAGGGGAATATATAAAAATTATAATATAAGGGCTTTATTTGTAAATTGAGCGAAGTGTGGATTTAATTTGTAAATTATATGGCGTTTTGAAGATAAAATGTTTAGGGTGTATTTTGTAACTTTTAAAACTCAAGGGCTATTTTTATAACTTTATTTGGACTGTTTATAATTCGTACAAAATATAACTTGACGGTGTCATGTGTAATTTTTATAATTAAAAGGATTAAAATGTGTAATTACATAAATTATAAGTCGAATTGAAAATAAATAAAAATGAGGGACTAAATATGTAATTTCTGGAAAGTTGGTTCTGTTTTGAGTAATAAATTATATTCAGGGGGTTATGTGTAATTTTGGTAATTTAATGGCTTAATATGTAATTGTTAATAATTAAAGGTTGAAATTGTAATTTAAAGGACTAAATATTTAACTTTGATAACTAGAGGGACCTATTGTGTAAATTATGGAAATTTGAAGGAGCATTCGTATAACATACTAAAATAAGTACCCATGATGTAAAATTGGTAAATTAAGGGTTTAATATGTAATTATAGTAAATTATATAATTCGAATTTGTAATTTAAAAAGTATAAGGTCCAAATGTGTAAATTACCGAAACTTTGAGGGCTGTTTGTAACATAATTATATTGAAGGTTAATTTCTGTAATTTGAAGAAACAAAAGGACTTGATGTGTAATATAAATATTGTAAAGGTTAAATTTGTAAGTTATGTAAGTATAAGATTAATTTGTAAATTAATAAAGTAAAGGGGTGTAATTCGTAAATATTGGAAACTTGGAGGCTAAATGTGTAATTCTGGAAAATAAAGTATTCGAATGGTAAATTATGAGATTTCTATTTTAAACCTTGAACTTTGGTAAAGTTACGTCTATAACCCTGAACTATGAAAACTTGTCATATTTAACCCTAAATTTTTGTGACTTGTTTAAATGCACCCTAAAGCCATATTATGATTCAATAATAACTTAACCTAAATGAGAATATGGAAATCTTACTAATTATGGAAACTTACTAAATATGGAAACCTGCTAAAAATGGAAAGTTACTTAAAATGGAAAGGTTTGTAATTATTTTCTACCCCTCTAGGTGTGAAGAAGGAGAGGACATGATCCTTTGCATCTTATTCTTTTGGTTTGTGCTTTGCTTTGGAATAAGGTACAGATATTCTGCCCTTTTAATAAGGTGCCTTCGACCTCTTGAATTCTGATTTGAACTTATGATATGAACCTTTGGCATTTGAACCTTTGACATGAACTTATGATATGAACCTTTGGCATTTGAACCTTTGACATGAACCTTTGATATGAACCTTTGACTTCTGAACCTCTTATATGAACCCTGTGATATGAACCTTGAGATTTGGACTATGATTATGACATATGAACCTTTGTTTTGATATGAACCTTTGACCTTGACCCCAGTTTGATACTACGAGCCAAAATATGTTTCCTAGCCATGAAGGTAACATGGCCGTGTCATTGATGCACCAATGGCATGACTAGTGTGTAGCCCTAGTGATTTGGTTACACCGTCCCCATTATGATATGATATGCGCGCTTTATGATTTGTTATGGCCAATATGATTTGTTTGGGGGGCGAATGGATGCATCCTAGATATGTTCTGATATGATATGTTTTGATATGATATGATATGGTGACTGGGGCTGGGTGCAATCCACTCCTTTCACAAAATATGGGAGCTAGCTACTCCATTTGAAGAATGAGGACACCCCTCATATTATCTGATTATCTGAGAGGTCTCCCCTCTATATGATTATGAAGATATGTTATGATTTGTGATATGTTATGATATGGGCTCGTGGTGGATGACTGTCCTAAACCTTACTCTTTATTTCCTTTTCCTATATCTCATTCATTATGATATGTCTGTTCATTTCCATTTGATTTTGGTTTCCGTTTATTATATATCTGTTCACTGGGCTTTTTAAGCTCAGCCGCAATTCTTTTCCTGCGGCAGGTTTTAGTAGGAAGCCAGGAGCTTGGGTTTGCTTTGGGATGAGAGATTAGCTTTTGAAGATGATACCTTAGTTTTAGTATTCATTTATGTATGACTGCGTAGATTTGGTATATTTTCCTTTGTAATATTGTAAACCATTTGTATTATGTAAGTCGTATGTTATGCTTGCCTTTGATATGTCACCATTTTCGTGACACTTCTACCCTTGCCGGGTTGGGGTGTTACAGTATTTATTTTAAACCAATTTCATAAATATATCCCATGTCTTATCCTTACCTTTTGACTTTGTGAAATTATCAAGTGTATTGACATGTAGTGACCATCCGATTTCTTGAAGAATTAGGTAACGTTGTTAGCGATCTAAGGTTATCCTTAGTGACCATCCGTTATTTGGTGATGCAAGAATTCGTTGTTAGCGAGCTATTATGTTTTGCATGAGATAGTTGCACATAAGTCTTATATAACCTCTGAAGCCTTAAACCCAAATAAAAGTCCTCTTAGATGATTATACTTGGTGCTTACGCCACGTCGGTGGAGTTTTGTTTCTTGTACAAGCTTATGGTAATATTTAGATCATGACTGAGCAATGAGTGTTATTTTCTTATATACTCACCTACTGAACAAATGAGTGTTGAGTGAATTATACTTCATTTCTTTTTCGTGAGGTGTTTTAACATGTTATCAAGCAAGAGAATCATTAAGGTATTGTCAAACATCTCGACTTTTCACCTATAAGCTTAAAAAGATGGATCTTATCTTGTACTTGTACTTGATGGATTTGCATCTCATTTTTAGAATCATTATAATTTATATCATGTGGATTTATTTCTAAAAGCTAGATTTGCTTGGGGGCAAGCAAAATGTAAGTGTGGGGGATTTGATAACGCTCATTTTATACATGTTTTAGTCGCGTTATTTCTATGTTTATGCATTGTATTTGGTTGTATTTATGAACATATTATGCTTAAAAAGGTACAAAAGATGTATTCAAGTTCAGGTACAATCAAGTTCAAGTAAATGGCTAAAAAGATGAAGAAAAGTGTTAAATCAAGAGCTTTTGCACAAACGTAAGATTCTTCTCACAATCAAGGCTTTAGAAGGATCGTTAAAGATAAAGAATCAAGATTGCAATGATTTCCAAGTTCAAGAAAAGATCAAGAATTGATGAAATGAATGAAAAGTTATATGAAAAGAATTATGGCTTGCTTCTCCAACCAAAGGTTCAAGAAATACATTGAAGGTTTAAGTTCAACCCAAGGTTCAACAAAGTCATGCCAACCTTACTCCAAACCTTGGGCTGGAATCTGAACCTTAGGTTGAGACCTTCAACCTTGGGTTGATACAATTGCTGGCACACTTAATGACTATCTTTAATGAGATAACTCTTCATATGGGTTGCCATTACACTTCATTTACTCCAAGTGCAGAAATTTTATGACACTTTGGGCTCAAGTATTTTTCTTGGTGACCAAGGGGAGTCATCTTATATATATGTATGCTTGGATGGAAAAGAAGAAGGGGAGGAGAATAAAAAAAAAAAAAACACAATCCATGACATAAGATTCATCAACAACTACTACAACTATTTTACTCTCTCAATAGGGGCGACAAGGGAAGAAAAAAAGCAGGAAAAGAAGAAGCTTACATTCACCAATCAACAATTTAATCATTCAAGGAATCTTTGTTGATCATCTCACAAGAGTTCCTAAATCTTGTAATCATCATTACAACTTTTGTAAGACTTTTTAATCATGTTTTCTAGTGATAAAATTCTTGTGGTTATTTCTTTGTTTGCCATGAGTGGCTAAGTGCCTTGTGCACTTGCCTAGATGATGTTTGTGACATGATTCTTGGTTGATTATGACTCCATGGTTCTAGTTAAACGAAAAGCTAATACTAAGATCGAATTGTACTATTAAGAGTTTTCTCCACCAAAGAGTTATCAAGTTTGGTTAATTACTAATAGTGTAATGGGTTGAAAAAGACATTGTTAGTCAATTAGTTGTAAACCTTTGTCTATGAGGGTGTTACCTTATGTATTGACCATTTCATAAGTAACTTGGTTAAACTTGGAAAAATAAAATAGTGTGGTTGTCAATTGCTTGTGAAACAAAAGCGAATCAAGTGATTGAGTTGTGTTAGTCTTGGTTGATCAAATCTTAAATATTGTTTTTGTCATCTTAAAATCTTGACGAGGATTGAAAGTGTTGGAAGCAATAGGAATAGTATACCCTCTAGTCGAATTAGAACACCACCTAATTCATTGATCATAATCAAATGGAATCATTGTCATAATCATATCAAGATAATTGTGCAAAACTAGTCTAGGCAAGTGTAGTTTTTTATATATATTGAATTTAAATCATCATTATTTGCTTGCTATTAGAATCGTTGAACAAGATTGATATTATATTCAAAACTTACATCCCAAAAACCAAACAAATCCCTGTGAACGACCTCGGCTTACCATTTCACCTCTTACTACACACGGACGAGTATACTTGCTCGTATGTGTTTAGTTTGAATTATTGGTAGATCGTGTTATAAATTTAAAACTTGCACTCGAAACGGGCACATCAAGATCTTAGCTTAGAGATAAGCACTTGATGCAAAAACTTAAAATTACATATCTGTCAAGAACAAAGAACATAACTTATCATAGAAATCATAAGTCATAGAAACATATAGATTCAAGGTTTTTGTAACCCTAGTGATAGTGAAGATCACTCGTATTATTTTCAATAATATTGAATCGTTTGGTATTAAACTTTCATTGTTCATTGTTCATTACACAAGCATCACTGTTCCATTTCCATAAACAAATAACCTTCTAAGTGTGGTTAAGTAGATTCCGCATACTTAACCATATTAACTCAAAGTATCACATACACAAGTTACAAAGGACTAACATCCTTAAAGTGTATCGATTCCTCACATACGTTTTTGTATATATTCTTATATACTTAGTATACTTTTTATATATGTTCTTATATACTTTTTATACGTTTTTATAAGTTTTTATATACGTTTTTATTTACAATTTTTTTATACTTTTTATATACGTATTTATACGCTTTTATATACATTTTTATATACGTATTTATAAAAACATATAGTTATTATATACGTTTTTATTCACATTTTAATATACTTTTTATACGTTTTTGCATACGCTTTTATATACGTTTGTGTATACGTTTTTATATACGTTTGTGTATACGTTTTTATATATGTTTTTGTATACGAATATATACGTTTTTGTATACGAATATATACGTATATACACGTATACAAAAACATATATATACGTATACACAAACGTATATAAAAACATATAAAAAGTATATAAAAACGTATATATTTTTATAAATACATATATAAAAGTGTATAAAACATATATAAGAACGTATATAAAAACATTTACAAAAACTTATATAAAAGCGTATATAAAAACATATATAAAAACGTATAAAAATTATATAATAACGTATATAAAAGTGTATATAAAAAGGTATATAATAGCGTATATGTTGTTTTAAATACGTATATAATAACTTATATAAAAACGTATATGTATTTATAAAAAATGTATATAAAAATCGAAAAACTTTAAATAAACTAAAAAAAATTAACTTATAAACGGTCGTTAATTTAAAGGATGAACGCTGCAACGGTCGTTGGCTAAAAGGGCTAACTTGTAACTGCTAACGGAATCCACTTAACGCCGGTTAAAATCAGGGACCAAAATGATCCAAAATTTTCGCCACACGGAGGCCTCCTGCAGTTATGGAAGACCAGAGACGATTTCTGCAATCTTGGCAAACCTCATGGACGATTTCGGCAATTTACTCAAAATATTATTTTTATAAGTTACATGAAGTAGTATTTGATTTTTAAAGATTATGAATTTTTTATTTTTATTTTTTATTTTTTTTATTTTTTTTAACTCTTATAAGTTGTGCCTCTCAAACAAATCTTATATTTTAAGTGATTTTTTTTTTCTTTTTTAAATAAGCATAATATATCAATAATCATGTGTACCAAACATATCCTTAATATACAAAAAGAAGCCGGTGGGAGTGATGAAAAAACTGATTATTTAAAATTTTGTCTTTCTATTTTTATTATAGAAGATTTTAAATTTTTATGACATCCTTTTTCTAGATTTGTTTCAAAACGTGTCGTCTACTGAATACTTTTCAAAATGTCCTAACCCCGACCTTACCAAAATTTCTTCTCAAAAATTTGGGTCAACGAATGAAATTTATTGGAATATGTAATAACTTGGTGTGGAAGGGAATATAATAAGTACGCGTTAGAAATGCTAACCATTACTTAATTAAACACCTTTCTAAAACTAATCCAACCATATTAACCAAGTCAAAAAATGTTAATGGAGGAGCATGAACGAAAACAACCAATCTCACAGACTTCTGGTGTGTCAGCCACAACTACTGCTTGCAAATACTGCATGAACAATGACTGTGGTGGCGACATGATCACAAGACTACCATGCACCCACAAGTTTCACCATACATCTACCAATAACTGGCTGTTATGCAATGAAAGGTGCTCAATCTGCACCCATGCGGTTTATGAGAGACATATACGCGTTTCTAATGCATATTATCGAAGGCCACGTTGGTTTTGGGTTTACCAGCTCATGGAATTGCTCGAAGCTCTCCTTTTCAAAAGTGAGTGATCATGGTATATATAACGAATGCTTGATGCATACTGAGTTGTTGTCGAATGGTTAAAGTTATGCAAGTCTTGGAGAGGTGTTGAAGACGCGGCTACGTGGGTTTCCTTTTGCACGTGGTTGCGGTAGCTAAGGTGTGTATGTTTGCAAGTGTGTTTGTGTTTGTAGCCGATGTGCGTTTTTTGCACATACATGTCGATAAGAATTGCTTAATATGAATGTATTTATACATGTAAAATGAGATATGTTTATTTTGTACGTTTCATTTTCTAGCAATGCAATAAGTATATTACTGATTCAGGACATTGACTTTGTTTATGTTTTAGACTAGCTATGCGGTTGATGCTGATACATCTATTATATCTAAATATTCAATGGCTTAATTTATTGTGGAAGAGTGATTGTGCATAGAGGGTTGTATGGTACAAGGTAGTTCAAGCAATATGTAGAGTATATGCATATACACGTATAAGTAAAAGAGTATTGAATGCAATTACATCAAATAGGTTATTGTGGAATGGTAAAGGACTCTAATTTTGTAACCTCCCCAAAGAATACAAATGGACCTATAATTACAACTATGGTAAATGTAGGCTGCATAAATGATGCGTGCACCCATTGGCTGTCCACAAATTGTAATCATCAATTCGACTCACTGTCCAGAAATTGTAATATTCATGGCTGCAGAAGTTGGAATTGAGAAGTCTGAATTGTTCCTGGACGATCTCCAGCTAGATGTCACTGGACCGATTGTGGTTATGCTGTGTAGGATGTGGGATGTGAATGCTGTTACTGGCCGGTACTTGAGCACTGATTTTTTGGTGTCTGATGCAAAGGTATATTCATCCTTCTCTTACAAGAATCTGTGTAATACAAATATAGGGAAAAGTAAATAAGAATCTATAGCCATTTTTAACCCGTTTGTTTCGCAGGGTGGTGTAATTCATTGTACTGCCAAGGGGACTGTGGCTCACAATTTCATGAGGTTAAAAGAAGGGAGTGTGTATTCGATTAAAATTTTTATCGTCATGCAAAACAGGAGGGACTTTCGTATTAGGAAGGACGATACCTTTATGCTTCAATTTGATGGATCGACAATGATAAGGAAAGCTGTTGTAAAGCAACAAGGATTTGTTAGGTATCCTTTACAACTGGTGGATTTAGAGCAGATTGTACCTACACACACCAAGTATCTCATTGGTAATTTCCTGTTTAGTTATGTACGTTTAAAAAAAATTCTCTGAAAATAATGTTGCTAACCTGGCATAAAATATGTTGGCTATTAGATGTTGTAGGATATGTAACAAATATTGGGAGGATGAACTACACGAAAACAGGCTCAAAAAACCTTGATTTTTACCTGGCCAATCAAAGGTTGGTATATTTATGTTTTCAAACGATGTTGTAAAATTGATTTCTTTTTTAAGAAATATCTATCAAGTAACTGATTTGAGTAAATTATAGTTCATATTTTTCAAGGAAAACACACGTGGAAATATGTGTTAACCCGAGTCGTTTGTCCCGACGAAGATCGAATGGAATTTGTGTTCCCGGAACGTGATTCGTGTAGTGAATGAGAAAAAAAGAGTGAATGTTTTGATTTTATACTATGAACAATAAAATATTAAATGAAAACAACTAATTAAGCTAATTAAACAATTAAACTAAGCATACGAACTTAAAACGAAAATTTTAATTTTAAAAACGTTACGCGACGAAATTAAAATCGTAAATAAAAATGATTTTTTGAAATATAAAACCTAAAAATATAAAAATAATATTCCTATATTAAAACTGATAAAAGAAAAATTTTGGAAAAAGAAAATTATTTTTTTGACTTTTATTTTATTTTCTATGAATTAAAAACTATATGAAACAATTTAAATGATTTAAAAATATTAAAACTACTAGGAAAAATCTGAAAATTTCTGAGTAATTTTAATTTTTAATGAGAAATTTAATAAAAATAATTTTAGAAACTGATTATGTCTAAATAAGCTAAAACAGAGAAATAAGCACTAGGAAATAAGCTAAAAATAAGCAAAAATAAGCCAAAAATTCTGAAAAGCTCAAAACTTAGCAAACCTACTTTATCAAACTTAAATAAACTGAAATAGGCCAAATAAGCACAGGATATAAGCAACAAATAAGCAGAAAATTTCAAAAGACATGGCAGGTTCAAAATGGCTAAACAGCCCACTTGTAGCACTCATTAAGCAGTCTAAATAAGCTTCAAACTAAAACCCAATGGGGGCAAAATCAAGCTTACACTACTGGCTATCCAAAGATACTTCAAAATCCAACTTCCAACATCATTAGCTTGTCTAAATAAGGCCTAGAAAAGGTGCTTATTGACTGAAATGGAAACAAGCTCAAACAGCAGGTCTGATGGGGCTACTTTAGACCTAGAAAAAGCTATCTAAATAAGCTCTAATGGTGAATCCCAGATGGTGAGCTTAAACCTTATTATGTGAGCTATCTGAAAACCAAAAATGAAGGTCTGAGCTTAATGGAATAAACCACAGGAAGGCTCAGATCAGCAGCTCTAAAAACTTAATTCTGCGCAAAATTACTAGTGACAGCAGAACATCAAATGTGGCGCAAAACTACTCAAACCCAACCCAGTCTTTGCAATCTAACTATAACACTTAAAAGCTACTTTGAAAAAAACAATAAGGACCTCAATTTCAGCTCAGCTTATTGCTGAGCTTATAGGAGCAGATTTGGGCTCAAGAGATCAAATAAGGGCCAAGTGCTTCTAACATGCTACAAACCTTAAAATTTTCTTCTGATTTAAGATTAAACTACCTTATCAAAGCTAATCCTAATTTAAAAAAAATGCAAGTGAACAGTACTACTCAAATTTCACCCAAACTGACCCATAAGCCAACCATGTTCCAAATAACCCTTCACTGATCTGATTTACAGATTAAAACTGAAAAAAAAAAAAAAAAAAAAAAAAAAACTTTAAGCTTACTGCACTACTGAACCTAATATTCAATAAGCTATATTGAACAATAAAAACATTAAGCACTTAAAAAGAATTACATTAAGCAATTTGACTTTTAAACTATTACTAAAAACAATAATGTAGGAAAAATAAAAGCTAAGTAATATTACTTACTTATCTAATTACTAGACATCAAGTTAATAACAAATAATCAGAAAAATCAAAGTAAGCACTTATACTAATGAATAAGCTGTAGCACAGTAATTTTGACCAAATTGTTGACTTGCATTAAAAATGAAAAACTGAGTACAATGGTTTAGAAAGCTGAACAGAAATACAATAAGCTAAAGCTAAGTTACCCTACTCCTAACCTAAAATCTAACTAAAAACCTAACAAAACGAATCCGTGAGTTGAGGAGGCTATTTATAGCCACGGGGTGAAACTTCTAGACCTGCCACCTTGGCAATCCGTGTGCTCATCAGCTCCTTTATCACCCTTAGATCATCTTTGCACTCCACTCCACCGTTTGATAAAAAATGCTACGTGTTCGGACCAATCGCATGCTTCCACGTATCATTCTTATCGTCAGGAGCTTCTAGATGGGCCAATGATTGCCAAAAGTACCCTTAATTACCGTAATTTTTGTACGGTAAATGTTAGGGTTTGGGGAATAGTAAAAATGGGGAAAGAGGGGTGAATTGGGCGCGGGTTTATTTTAGTGAGAGGGAAAGGGTGTGTTTTATTTTATTTTCCTTTGACCGCTTATTTATTGAATTGACCGGGTTTCTTTGTTGGTTCGGGTTTTGGGTAATGGATCGTGGGATTTGGGCTGGGTTTTATTTGTAATTGGGTTGGGGTGGAATTTGTGGACTGGATTTTAGATTAGGAGATGGATTGTAAAGTGTAAGTTAATTTTAAGTAGTGAATTGGTTTTAAGGGTTTAATTTTTAGGGACTAAATGTGTAAATTGCTGACATTCTAGGGACCGTTTCTGCCATTTAACAAAAGATGATCTAGGGGCTGAATTTGCAAATCTTTGATACTTGGAGGACCACGGTTGACTTTTTGACATATTTTTCTTCCCGGTTCTGGTTCTGAGCCGTTTCCGTATCCCGTGCTCGGTTTCCCGGTTCTTTGCTTGATTTTGTCCTTTTCTTCGATATCCGTGCCTGCATATGTAAAAACACAAAAACACAATATATTTGGCATTTTGGTCGGGTTTTTGGTCTATTTGGGTCCGGTTTTGGTCAAGAAAAGGTATGTGTTTAAGCACATACCAAATTCCCCCAGACTAAGCTATTGCAATGTCCTCATGCAATGTTATAAAAACTCCCCGATTTTCCTTTTTATTCTATTTTTGTATTTTCTTATTTTTCACGTGACGGCTTTGTCGACAATCATTATCTAACGATAACTTTTAGGATCTTCGAGTAGGAAACACGACTCATAAAGAAGTGACCATACGGATAAAATTCGTCGTCCCTGATTTTTCACGAGTCCCCAAACTAAGCTTAAAAACGAAATCATTGTCATTTACAAGTTAGATTGCCAACACTACTCATAAAAGCTAATTGTGGACTTCTCGTTCCCAAATTCCTATTTTCCTCTATTTATTTTATTTTTGGTGAGAAATGAATTTCTTCGAATTCTCGTTTCGATAATTTTTAGACCGATAAAGATACTTAGTTTAGACGCTAAATAGTTTCCAAACCTTCCCTCGAAAACCGTTGCATACAAAAATGAGGTCCACATCAAGGTCTCTGATTTAACACGATTTTGAGAATATCCCTTTTATTTGCGACCGAAACAACTCATCTACGAGTCCAGAGACAGAAGCCTTTATTAGGACACCCTCGGAGTCGAAGTTTGGCATTTTTAAACATTATTAAGCACATTAACGTATTTAGTCCTTGGCCTTTTATAACAATCACAACATCGGCTGCGAACCGGCAAGATGTGATAGTCTATTATGACCTTGGAATTTTTCCTCTGCCTTTATTAGAAGTCTACAACATCGGCTGCGAACCGGCAAGATGCAGAAAACTTTTTATGGCTTTGGATTATTATTATACATTATTATTATATATTTTGCCAAATCCCGAGTCCTACGGCTTTTATAACAATCCCAACATCGGTTGTGAGCCGGCAAGATGGAATAGTCTATTACACCGTAACACTGGCAGTACCTTGATGTGTACCCAACTTTCATAAGCAAGGATCCTCTAAGGAAGAAATAAAAACTAATTATCGCCAAAACTAAAATAGCTTTAATTATTCCTAAATTTCTATTTTTGAGTGAAACAAGCTTATGGGAACAAAAAGCCACAAATAACTTTGATGAGCTCTAAAGAGAACCAACTACTCCACGTTTAGCAATTTAACTTATAAATAACTCTATCATTTCTCGTTCTTCGCAAATTTAAAATCTTAAATAATAAGATCCGCGAATGCTTAGCCTTATAATCAAGCCATGCATATATAAAGTCAAATACGGGAACTTGCAAATTCTTAAAAAGAATTCGCGTTTTATAGCTCCTTGTGTAAAAGACTAGCACAAGCTTATGGATTATAAATGGTTAAGGGGACAAGCTAGGGCTCAACACGCCCGGTCAAGTCAGAATTTTATTCCTACTCTCACCAGCGGAAAATCAACAAAAATGTCAAAATTTATTATATTTTTGCAAAATTTTTTAAATTTTCTCATTTTTTTGGATTTTTTCAATTTTTAGAGGAAAAACGGGGTTGCATGAGAAAACGGCAAAAATGCAAGGCAAAAATCAAATCGCAAGATTACCCCCCCCCCCCAGACTAAAACGAGACATTGTCCTCAATGTCTTAAAGGTAAGGGTTCTCCTACAAAAATCTAAGGCCGTTTATTAATTATGCCAAAAGATAGATGTAAAACGATAAGATTTTAGGATATCGATAAACAGCGAATGATGAAACTCGAGTAGCGTGAAGGAAACTACGAGCACGAGAGTCTTCATCATCGGGCATTCCTGGACACAGCACAGAAAAACACGAGGCACGAGAAATGGAAGAGGCAGCCCTCCTCACGTCACTTATTAAGAAAATAGAAAGAAGATAGATGGATAAGCATGGGGTACCTCCCATGAAGCGCTTGTTTTTGGTAACCGAGTCACATGAGCTTGACTCGACCCCGAATTTATTTGTCCTTGGGGGAGCAAGTAACGGACACCCGGCATGAAAGAACGGAGATGCCGGGGTCAAAGACGGTGTCTTCACTCCCTAAGGAGTGAATGAGAGGAGAAGTCACCGGGTAGGTGAAGAAAGGGAGAAAGATCATGATAACGATTGTAAAGAAATTGTCATCCTCACACCCGGAAGAGATAAAAATGGTGGATTGGGTGGGCAAATTATCATACTTTTCAGAAATCTCATCCACCACTTTAAAAGTCACAACACCCGTATCGGGCTTGATATCATCGGGTGGTTTAGCAGGCGGACGAGTGGGTGATGGCTCAACGTGTAATGACTCAGTTTTATGAAGTGAAAGGGGATCATCATTAAGCAATCTTTCAAGAAAAAGAATTTCCCCTTCCGAGTCATGGGAATCGTCAGGGCGAGGTATTGGTAAAATCAGCTCATCAAATGTAGAGTCCTCGTCCTCGACGTTCTCTAACCCTTCATCGAAAAGAGGATTAACTTTGCAAGAAGTATACTCATCATTGAATTCAAAGAGAGGGTTAGAGAAAATCCCGGAGGTAACTTTGGAAATTTCAAGAGAATCTCCACAAGATTGCAAATCACTTTCACCGTCGGATATTTCCTCGGACTCACTTGGGATTGGGACGAGGTTCTCAACATTGTCTGATTCCGTTGCCGGAATAGTGTCGAGATGCTCGTCCCCCATTTTTAGAGAGTCCTCGGGTTCTTGGATAGAAAAGACGGGTGCAATTGCAGGGAAAACGTTTAACGAAACAAGTATCTCCTCGTCAGCACAGTTCTGTAAGGCCTTCCGAAAATTAGCCTCTTTTTCCTCGGCAAGTAGTTCTTCTATAGACTTCTCATGAGGATCGGGAGTAGAAGTATAGTGTTTAACCACCAATTTCTTAACTTCTTGGAAGTCTTCCCAAATTCTTTCAATTTCGCGCATTCTATCTTGATTTGGACAATTGCCGGGATTTTGTGGGGGTTGGTTAAAACCATGAGAATCGTAACACAAATTTGGCTCAAAATAAGAATTATCAAACGATCCCCCACAATTTTCAAAATTTGACGAACTTTGAAATGAATCACCATTATAATACGGTACTTGCTCATACGAGTTTTGAAAAGGAAGATTGAAATCATTTTGAGGATAATTATCAAAACTCGTATCACAAGCATAAGACGTTTCAGCACTCGGGACGTAGCATATACAATTCGTGTATCCACATTGATTACAAAAACATTGTCCGCACGGTGATCCTTCATCGGATGGGTTTCCACAACTAAAACAAGTGAACGAAGGTGGTGGTGGTGGTGGTGTCGGATAATAATCGGGAACGTTTGAAAAATTGTTAAACGAATTGTGAACATATTCGGGAGAATTACAATTCAAACAAACGCCATTATGAATATCACTACCACATTGTTCACACGTACACCAAACACATGAACCTTCGAAGAACGGTTCTCCACAATTATCACAAATTGGATCCATAAGAATTAAACATAAGAGGAAGAAAGATATAGAATTATCGGTTTAGAGGGTTAAAGAAGAAGAATTATATGTATAAGAGGGTAAGAAGATTATTTGTAGATTTTTAAGGTTGGAAACATGGAAAATCACAAAAGAAAAATGGAAAAATAATTTGAAAAGAAAAATCTTTTTGGATTTTTATATTAGGGAAAATTAGAATTATTATATTTTTGGTGATCGTTAATCAACCGTACTCGTTTCTTTCAAAACTACGCGCAGCGTGGCGGGAGAGAATGGATCTCTCTTCGGTCTGCAATTTAATGTCAAGACCTCCTTAAACCCCGTGTATAGGTTGTAGCAAAGAAATAATCCAAGAAACGTTTAACTTCACGATCTCTTTTGTTGTTTATTCGGAATGGTTTACAACCGCCCTCCTTCAACGGAAGACCGAGGATGTATTATTAATGGTGAAAACACTTTAGGAAAAGTGTTTTTTAATTATTTTCATTTTGTATTTTTATTTTTTTATAAAAACGATAACTTCCGAGGAAGGGTCTTCAAAACACGATTCGACGAACGAAATCACGAACTCACTTCAATCTTCCCCGGCAGCGGCGCCAAAAATTGATTTGAGTAAATTATAGTTCATATTTTTCAAGGAAAACACACGTGGAAATATGTGTTAACCCGAGTCGTTTGTCCCGACGAAGATCGAATGGAATTTGTGTTCCCGGAACGTGATTCGTGTAGTGAATGAGAAAAAGAGTGAATGTTTTGATTTTATACTATGAACAATAAAATATTAAATGAAAACAACTAATTAAGCTAATTAAACAATTAAACTAAGCATACGAACTTAAAACGAAAATTTTAATTTTAAAAACGTTACGCGACGAAATTAAAATCGTAAATAAAAATGATTTTTTGAAATATAAAACCTAAAAATATAAAAATAATTTTCCTATATTAAAACTGATAAAAGAAAAATTTTGGAAAAAGAAAATTATTTTTTTGACTTTTATTTTATTTTCTATGAATTAAAAACTATATGAAACAATTTAAATGATTTAAAAATATTAAAACTACTAGGAAAAATCTGAAAATTTCTGAGTAATTTTAATTTTTAATGAGAAATTTAATAAAAATAATTTTAGAAACTGATTATGTCTAAATAAGCTAAAACAGAGAAATAAGCACTAGGAAATAAGCTAAAAATAAGCAAAAATAAGCCAAAAATTCTGAAAAGCTCAAAACTTAGCAAACCTACTTTATCAAACTTAAATAAACTGAAATAGGCCAAATAAGCACAGGATATAAGCAACAAATAAGCTGAAAATTTCAAAAGACATGGCAGGTTCAAAATGGCTAAACAGCCCACTTGTAGCACTCATTAAGCAGTCTAAATAAGCTTCAAACTAAAACCTAATGGGGGCAAAATCAAGCTTACACTACTGGCTATCCAAAGATACTTCAAAATCCAACTTCCAACATCATTAGCTTGTCTAAATAAGGCCTAGAAAAGGTGCTTATTGACTGAAATGGAAACAAGCTCAAACAGCAGGTCTGATGGGGCTACTTTAGACCTAGAAAAAGCTATCTAAATAAGCTCTAATGGTGAATCCCAGATGGTGAGCTTAAACCTTATTATGTGAGCTATCTGAAAACCAAAAATGAAGGTCTGAGCTTAATGGAATAAGCCACAGGAAGGCTCAGATCAGCAGCTCTAAAAACTTAATTCTGCGCAAAATTACTAGTGACAGCAGAACATCAAATGTGGCGCAAAACTACTCAAACCCAACCCAGTCTTTGCAATCTAACTATAACACTTAAAAGCTACTTTGAAAAAAACAATAAGGACCTCAATTTCAGCTCAGCTTATTGCTGAGCTTATAGGAGCAGATTTGGGCTCAAGAGATCAAATAAGGGCCAAGTGCTTCTAACATGCTACAAACCTTAAAATTTTCTTCTGATTTAAGATTAAACTACCTTATCAAAGCTAATCCTAATTTAAAAAAAATGCAAGTGAACAGTACTACTCAAATTTCACCCAAACTGACCCATAAGCCAACCATGATCCAAATAACCCTTCACTGATCTGATTTACAGATTAAAACTGAAAAAAAAAAAAAAAAAAAAAAACTTTAAGCTTACTGCACTACTGAACCTAATATTCAATAAGCTATATTGAACAATAAAAACATTAAGCACTTAAAAAGAATTACATTAAGCAATTTGACTTTTAAACTATTACTAAAAACAATAATGTAGGAAAAATAAAAGCTAAGTAATATTACTTACTTATCTAATTACCAGACATCAAGTTAATAACAAATAATCAGAAAAATCAAAGTAAGCACTTATACTAATGAATAAGCTGTAGCACAGTAATTTTGACCAAATTGTTGACTTGCATTAAAAATGAAAAACTGAGTACAATGGTTTAGAAAGCTGAACAGAAATACAATAAGCTAAAGCTAAGTTACCCTACTCCTAACCTAAAATCTAACTAAAAACCTAACAAAACGAATCCGTGAGCTGAGGAGGCTATTTATAGCCACGGGGTGAAACTTCTAGACCTGCCACCTTGGCAATCCGTGTGCTCATCAGCTCCTTTATCACCCTTAGATCATCTTTGCACTCCACTCCACCGTTTGATAAAAAATGCTACGTGTTCGGACCAATCGCATGCTTCCACGTATCATTCTTATCGTCAGGAGCTTCTAGATGGGCCAATGATTGCCAAAAGTACCCTTAATTACCGTAATTTTTGTACGGTAAATGTTAGGGTTTGGGGAATAGTAAAAATGGGGAAAGAGGGGTGAATTGGGCGCGGGTTTATTTTAGTGAGAGGGAAAGGGTGTGTTTTATTTTATTTTCCTTTGACCGCTTATTTATTGAATTGACCGGGTTTCTTTGTTGGTTCGGGTTTTGGGTAATGGATCGTGGGATTTGGGCTGGGTTTTATTTGTAATTGGGTTGGGGTGGAATTTGTGGACTAGATTTTAGATTAGGAGATGGATTGTAAAGTGTAAGTTAATTTTAAGTAGTGAATTGGTTTTAAGGGTTTAATTTTTAGGGACTAAATGTGTAAATTGCTGACATTCTAGGGACCGTTTCTGCCATTTAACAAAAGATGATCTAGGGGCTGAATTTGCAAATCTTTGATACTTGGAGGACCACGGTTGACTTTTTGACATATTTTTCTTCCCGGTTCTGGTTCTGAGCCGTTTCCGTATCCCGTGCTCGGTTTCCCGGTTCTTTGCTTGATTTTGTCCTTTTCTTCGATATCCGTGCCTGCATATGTAAAAACACAAAAACACAATATATTTGGCATTTTGGTCGGGTTTTTGGTCTATTTGGGTCCGGTTTTGGTCAAGAAAAGGTATGTGTTTAAGCACATACCAGTAACTTACCGTTTATAGTGATCTTTTTTGTTGTGCATCAAGGGGGCAATCAATACGGGTGACTCTATGGGGAGGCCTTGGTGATATACTGATTGACAAGAAAGCAAAATATTCAGGTCTGCTTCCTGTTGTGGTGACCTGCACATCTGCAAAACACTATAACAGTGAGTTGGGCTTAACTAACTAGGTTATTCCTGTTACGCAACTTTCACATTCTAATTTAAGTTATAATGTTACCTTCCAGATAGATTATATTTATCCAGTAGTTCGTCTACCATGATACTTGATGATGTTGAGATGCCTGCTATTAAAGAGTTGAGATCAGGGAACAGGTCTGAATATGTATCAATTTAATGTTTATTATTGAAAAGTTCCAATATTCCATATGTTTTACCAAATTGTTTACCTGTTTGATAGCAGTGTTGAAGCTTCAAGAGTAGCATCCCATGCAGATAACTCTGAACCAAGGGAAGAGACGATTGAGAATCTCCTCATATGGTCTCGCAATCGAAAAAATGATGTATGTATTCTTTTGTGGCTGCCGTGCCTTTAGACTCATTCCTCTGCCTAATATTGCCATACCTTATTCCTACACAGTCAGCAACTTTCATTTGTAAGGCCCGGATCGAAAATGTCCGGACTAGGAAGGGATGGAATTATCCATCATGTGGAGGTGAAAAATGCAAAAAAGGTATTACCAGAAAGGAGGGGCGGTTCTGGTGTGATGCGTGTGACAGGCCAGTTGAATACCCAGTATTAAGGTAATGTTATTTTTGTTACTAATAGTGCGTACATTTTCATTCAATATATAACATGACTAACCTTGATACATGAGAGGACCTATGACACACGGTTAAGGTGGTTAAACCTTGTATACTTTGTGTGTAGTGATATATTGAGTTAATATGATTAAGCACGCGGAATTTACTTAACCACACTTAGAAGGTTATGTATGTTATGGAAATGGAAGAATTATGTTTGTTACTCAACAATGAACAAAGAAAGTTTATCACTAAACGATTCAATATTATTCAAAATAATACGAGTGATCTTGTGTTTATCACTAGGGTTACAAAACCTTGAATCTTATGTTTCTAGATTTGTGATATGTGTTTTTGTTTGTTCTATGTCTTAACAGATATTCACACATACAATCACTAGTCTAAGATCTCTTTTATAGTCCAAGAGATCTTTACAAATTGCTTAAAGTCTTGGCCGACTTACTTGGTTAACTTATGCTTATTGAGTGTCAGTACATCAGATACAACATGTATCTATGTATACAACTTGTTAACTAAGCACATGGAGTAAGATATTATCTACCGTATATGTTTGACCAAAATACAATAAATATCTTTTCGATCTTATCCTTGAAGTAGCTTTATGACTCACTGATCAGCAGTACCATTCTCTACTAGCAGTACCTTCTACTTGAACTAGCAGTACCTTCTTGTTCTAGCAGTACCTTGATGTACTAGCAGTACCTTGATCATGAACTAGCAGTACCTTTGACTTAGAGTAAATTCTAATACTCTAACTTCAGAATATTTAATTCCCAACAATCCTCCCCTAAACATGTGAATCATTTCAAACATGTTTTCTGAATTAAATGAGGACTTGAGAAGATCTTTCAAACACTTCATGAATCTGAACTGTTCTGCTTTGTTCTTCTTTGACTTCAGCAATATCAAAACATTGTACCAAAAGATGGTGCAATTTCCTTGGATGGAGGAATTGTAAGAGGCAATGATGCTGTGTATCTTGGATGCTTGTTTCAACAAGTGAAATCATCTAACCAGCATGTCTTTGAAGTGAAATTGAAACTTTTCTTCGTTTGATCTAGATAGAACTTTCTCCTTTAGGAATGCTTCATCCCTTCTAGATATTTGATCTATTCTAATCATTTTCAACCTCTACATCATCTTGTATGCTCTTATCTTCTCCTTCCATATATTGGATTATTCTTCCTTTTCTGGGCCATTATTTCCTCCCCTGAGATTGTTACCTCCCCTGAAGCAAATAACTTTTGTTTCCTCCCCTTGTTTGGAAGATCTCACTATGTACCTTTGACTGATCTATCAATGTGAACTTGTTGTCAGACAATATTGTACATGAAGCCATCAATTCTTTAAAAGTTTAAGTTGCTGTCCTCATCACTTCTAGGTGTGTTAACTCCTATGAGAGGTGAATCAGTGGACATTTTGATTCATAATCCATAAATGAATGGTTTTTGTGAATCTCTTGAAAATCCTTTTAAGAAATCATTTGACTTAGTAGTATGTTCATGATTTTGGAATTGAAAAATCATACTACTTTCAACCATTTTGAAGGAATCAAGTGTATAACAGACACTTAATTAGCATTTCGGTTTAAAGCAACCTCTGGTTGTGTGAGAACCAATGTTTTTCAGTTATAAATAACTTCCTGTGAAAAGATAAATCTATTCAAAAGATTTTCTTAACAGGGTTTCCAGCTCATAGCAATTGTTACCTCCAACACAAGTGTTAGATTCACTTTTACTAGCTGTTCTTTCTATCAGATGTCCTCAGACTTGCACATTATACTTAAAAGTATAAAATGATAGAAAGTGAGTTGTATCAGTTACTATCTGATCAACTAAGTCATCAATTCAATGTGAAATATCATAACTAGGTTTCAAGAAAGAAGTTTTAAGGAGGTTAAATTCCTAAACTCAGTCCATCATAAACCTATTATGGTCAGCAATTTGATAAGCATTCTGCTGCTCCCATTTCACTTGAAATATCCTTTGTGTTCACATATTCATACCTGAAATTGTTAGTCTAAAACCAAAAGAACAATGTACAAAGTACTTGTCTTGCATTAGAATAATCATAAAACCAACTGTATGAATAACACAATTTACTTTTTGTACTGGCAGCACCTTGTGTGCTTTAGCAGTACTTCATGATATATTAGCAGTACCTTATGAATCAGCAGCAACAACAAAAATTTATTTTACAAAAACACATCATATTGAAAATTTAAAGATTAAGCATTCCAATACTTGCTACCAAGTACTGAAACCTTGAAACATCAAAAGCTTTTGTTAGAAGATCTGCAAAATTATGCTCTGAAGCAATTTTAAGAACTTGAATTAATCTTTTCTCATTGCAGTCTCTTATAAAGTGATGTCTAATTTCAATGTGTTTTGTTTTAGAGTGTTGTACTGGATTTTTAATAATACAAATTGTACTACTATTATCAATATAAATAACAGTGTTTAAGAAATTGTACCCATAATCAAGGAGTTGGTTTTGAAGCCATAGAACTTGACTAGAGCAACTTGCAACAGCTATATATTCAGCTTCAGTTGTTGAATTTGCCACACTTGTTTGCTTCTTACACTGCCATGAGACAAGTCTACACCCAAGGAATTGACATCCTCCAGTTGTTAACTTTCTGTCCAAGCTAGCACCAGCATAATCACTATCCGAATATGCTACCAAGTCAAAAGGAGATTCTCTAGAATACCATATACCCAACCTTGGTTGACCTTTGAGATATCTAAAAATTCTCTTGACTGCAGTTAAATGAGAAACCTTTAGAGTAACTTGAAATCTTGCACAAACACAAACAGGAAACATGATATCAGGTCTAGATGATGTAAGGTACATCAAAGAGCCTATCATAGATCTGTAACTGTGTACATCTACATTTTCTCCATCTTCATCTTTCAGAAGGTGCTTCTCAGCGTCCATTGGTGTGCTTGCTATTTTTGAATCAGCAAGTTGAAATTTTCTAAGTATCTCTGCAACATATTTGTCTTGACTAATAAATATGCCTTCAGATGATTGCTTAACTTGCAAACCCAAAAAGAATGTAAGTTCTCCCATAGAACTCATCTGAAACTTATCTTTCATAAGCTTCTCAAATTCTAAACACATTTCCTTCCTTGTAGATCCAAAGATAATGTCATCCACATACACATGCACTAACAGAAGATCCTTCTTGTGCTGTTTGATGAAAAGTGTCTGATCAATCTTTCCTCTTTGAAATCCATTTTCTAATAAGTAGGAAGCTAGTGTTGCATACCAAGCTCTTGGTGCTTGATGAAGGCCATAGAGAGCTTTCACTACTCTGTACACTTTGTTTGGATGTAATGGATCAATGAAACCAGGAGGTTGTGAAACATACACCTCTCGTCCAATTTCACCATATAAAAATGCACTTTTGACATCCATTTGGTAGATTGTGAAGCCTAAAAATGAAGCATAAGCTAGAAACAGCCTAATTGCCTCAATCCTTGCTACTGGAGCATAAACTTCATCATAATCTATCCCTTCTTCTTGTGTGTACCCTTGTGCTACTAGTCTAGCCTTATTCTTGATCACAATTCCTCTTTCATCCCTTTTGTTCTTAAAAACCCATCTAGTGCCAATTACCTTCTCATTCCTAGGTAAATCAACTAGCACCCAAACCTTTTGAATCTTGAACTGAAGAAGCTCTTCTTGCATAGCCTCTAACCAGCTTGAATCATCTAGGGCTGTAAGAATGTTCTTTGGTTCCTTTTGAGAGAGAAAACATACAAATAAGCAAGAGTTTGAAAGCTCATGTTGTTTTGAAGCATAAAGGGCATCAAGAATCCCTTTTTGGTCTGAAGAGACCAGTTGTCTTCTTGTCTTCACACCAGATTGTATATCTCCTATCACATTTTCAAGGGAATGAACTCTGTGAATTCTTGTGAGTGGGGTAGTAGGAACATGATAAGATGGTGGGAGATTACTCAAATCCACTTCATCTTCTTGGAACTCTGCATCTTTTGAGTGTGAAGGACCAGCAGTACCTTCAACTGAACTAACAGTTCCTTCAAATGAACTACCAGTACCTTTAGAAGTACTAGCAGTACCTTGCTCTGTCTCAGCAGTACCATCAATATTTGAAATATTGTGTTGTTCCTCTGTTCCAACATCTTTGCTTTGAGCCTCAACATCTTCTTTTGCTTTACCAGAAGAAGATTCATCATTGTTTGAAGCTGATTCCACACATGTACTTGACCACAATGGCATAATGACATCAGATTGATCTTTATCTAACTCCACCTCATTTGTTGCTTGTGAATCTGAAAAGTTATTAGTTTCTGCAACAACAGGTATATAATTCATAGAATTTGTTAGATAATCAAGATCAAATATCCATTTTGGTCCTTGACCAACTACATTGGATTTGTTTTCCAGAAACTCCACGTGTAGTTCTTTTTGTACTTTCTCAGTTCTTAAGTTGTAAACTCTATAAGCTTTGCTAACAAGAGAATATCTAACTAAGAAACCTGTCTCTGATACCAACTGTGAGGACCTATGACACACGGTTAAGGTGGTTAAACCTTGTATACTTTGTTTGTAGTGATATATTGAGTTAATATGATTAAGCACGCGGAATTTACTTAACCACACTTAGAAGGTTATGTATGTTATGGAAATGGAAGAATTATGTTTGTTACTCTACAATGAACAAAGAAAGTTTATCACTAAACGATTCAATATTATTCAAAATAATACGAGTGATCTTGTGTTTATCACTAGGGTTACAAAACCTTGAATCTTATGTTTCTAGATTTGTAATATGTGTTTTTGTTTGTTCTATGTCTTAACAGATATTCACACATACAATCACTAGTCTAAGATCTCTTTTATAGTCCAAGAGATCTTTACAAATTGCTTAAAGTCTTGGCCGACTTACTTGGTTAACTTATGCTTATTGAGTGTCAGTACATTAGATACAACATGTATCTATGTATACAACTTGTTAACTAAGCACATGGAATAAGATATTATCTACCGTATATGTTTGACCAAAATACAATAAATATCTTTTCGATCTTATCCTTGAAGTAGCTTTATGACTCACTGATCAGCAGTACCATTCTCTACTAGCAGTACCTTCTACTTGAACTAGCAGTACCTTCTTGTTCTAGTAGTACCTTGATGTACTAGCAGTACCTTGATCATGAACTAGCAGTTTCTTTGACTTAGAGTAAATTCTAATACTCTAACTTCAGAATATTTAATTCCCAACAATACATGCTGTCTGCAACAAACCCTATCAGGTATCGCCTAGAGCTTGGTATATCAGATGATACTGAACAGACTGTGGTAGTTCTTTTTGATGACCCTGCAACTGAATTGGTGAAGTTCCCAGCTGCAGCAATAGTTGGCGATGATGATGAGGTATATTTATAAATTTCCTGTTCATTACCAATCTCCATTACTCACACGTTACCATACAGGGTTTGGAAGACAACGAAAACTTGCCATCTGCTATAACCAACCTCATCGGCACAACACACGTGTTTGAAATCAAAACTCATACCTATTATGAGTATGGAAGCTTTGAGAGTTTTACCTGCTGGACGGTAGACCCGCGCCAACCAACGGTGGAAAGCGGTAGCTCAAGCACTGTTGATGATGGATCTGTCGCTGGAGGGTCATCATCCAATCCACATCCCAAAGATCCATCAGTTGCTACACCAGCCAAGCCTACGGAGGATAAGAAAAAAAAGAAGTACGCAAGTCAAATAATATTTACCTCCAAAAAAAAAAAAAAAAAAAAACTAAGTTAACATGACCATCATGATTCAATTGTTTGTAGGTTAGACATCGAAGATTCGGATACTGAAACTGAAGTGATTCCTGCTGATGATGTCCAAGGAGAAGCTAATGCCCCACCTGCCAATAAGAAGCCAAAACGGTGAGCACATGTTACACACACCCTTTCTTCACCAATTATCTTACATTTGTCCATGTATTAACATGGTTTCCTTTCTATATTTAATTTTCAGGTTTGTGGTAACAGATTCAGAATGAGTTTCCACAGGGTGCATACCAAGATGTCTTTTTAAAATAGACACTTAGAACATGAATAATATGTTTCATTATAACTTCATTGGGGATTATTTGTTATTGTTCTTTCAACGATATAACCCCACAAACTGATTCATAGGACTATGTCTTATTTTTCTTTTATGATTGATGATTTATTGCCCCTACCCAATATGGAACGGGTGTTTCTTTTGTGTTAATATTTGATTGCAGGTACATTGAAGTGGATCTACTGTGTCTGAGACAGTTGTTGCACCTGATCAAATGCATGCGATAAGGGATCTTTCTTTTCTTTTTTTTTTAAACAAATTTTAAAGGCAAATGTTCTATATTAAAGATTGTCTGTATGTGGTTTAAATAATATGTTATCTATAATATACAAGATTGTTCTGTTTTTCATATTCAATAACCCAATGTATGAGATATGTATACTATTTTTATAATTTATAAGGAATGAAATCCTATATTCTATACTTTTGTACATGCGGTTTTTTAATCAATAGTTTCATTGTCTTACGCAACTCTGAGAAATGCAAACCAACCTATTTAAAACCTTACCATGTTGTGTATCCAGCGTTCCTCCTTTGATGTGTTTAAAATTTGTTGTTCATGAGACGTTGATGTGAATATGTATCTGTTACAATAAAAAAAAACTGCCATCATTTTATATCAATCAAATATGTAATACCTTATTGGATAGATATTATACTTGCATAGACAGATTGATCAACAAAAAATATAACTGTTACACAAGTGTCCTACATGAAGGGTCACTGAACTGAATAAATTCAGTTACAAAATTTGTTTTAAATATATAATAAATAGTGTTTATGGAAAAATATAAGTTACAAAATCTGTTAACCTACATGGAATATCAGTAGATTTCCAAGACCTTTAAAAGTCATGTTATACTATCTTTCCCAATTCATCCAGTTGTTATTCATATTTCAACATCATGGTATTCACTAGAGAAATGATAGCACAATACTACTACATGCCAATTGCAAAAGCTGCAAAAGAGTTCAATATTGGTTTAAGTATGTTCAAAAGGCACTGTCGAGAAGTGGGTATTCAGCGTTGGCCATATCGTAAGCTGAGGAGTATACAATTATTAATTAGCACTCTCCAGGTCAGAATTAACTTGAATTTAATACTTTGTTTTTTATGTTGGGCACAAACTTATATCGCATTATAGGCTGAAAATGGAGGTGCAAAAGTTGAAGGGAACACTCAAGAAATCATTACAAGGCTAAAAGAAGAAAAGCGCCATGTAGAAGAAAACCCTGATATAGAACTTGCCGAAAGTACAAAGAAGTTGAGACATTTTTATTTCAAATCCAAACACAAAAGAATGAAAAGCATGCGTTCGTTATGGTCACTAACAAACCAGACAACAATAAATGTGGCAGCACAATTGAACGGAAGTAGCTCAGTTCATGGAAATATTCAAGATGATTATGGTACTGATTTTAGTCAGGAAGATTAGCCAAAATTTGCATTTGAAATATCCCAATTCAACTAAATGTTGAAAAATAAATTATGTATTTTTAAGTTTGATGGTTATTTTGCTGAATGTAATGGATAAAATTGTGTGACTATTGGGGTTGAAAGATACTTACATCCAATGTTATATCGTTGTTGTTTCCGCAAAAATTTGTATGTTTCCATCCATTTAAACCAATCGTTGATATATATACATACCTGAACCAAAATGCGAATATTGAATTGTTAACTAAAACCCAAAAATGTGGAATTATTTAGAAATTTAGTATCATTATTAAAACAAATATTAAAGCTATTACTAACCTGGGCACACTTAACATCCTCTACAAATGGAAGACTTTTCATTGGTTATGACAGTTATTGCATAAGTTCAGCAACAGAATACCAAAAGATGGTTTATTGGACATCTTCATTCTATATGTAGCCAAAATTGCAATGTTCTGTGTTACAAAAGTAAAGTAGATCATAAAAAAAATATGAATAAAAGTATAATTCAAACTTACAAGTTTTCATAAGTTGCAATTATTTGTCTGTTTAAACCCATATTTGTGTGTGTGTTACAGGATCACGACCCAAAGATACTGAAGTTCCATCCATGTCAGGCATGTTGCACAAATCCGTCATCATTGATTCAAAAACAATAGTTAGTCAAGATGGCAGAGTACAAAGCTATTGTGGTTTAAAACTGGCGGAAATAGTTGAATCATCTACAGGTAAACACCGGCATTAAACATTTAACTGAAATATGTAATTAGGAAAATTATTGAGAAAATACATGCCTGATTTGTTAACGTTGCATTTACAACATAATTTGTTAGATCAAGTGATGTACCCAATAGGTACTTCAACAGATGTGCCACCGAGCCAAATGATTTCTACTTCCAAAAGTACCTTCACGTACAAAAAAAGAACATCTTCAGGTGACTAATTAAGCAAATGATAGCAAAAGTCAATATATCTTAAAAAATGTTATGCATTTGGTAAACTTTTAATTTCATACAAGTGTTTCTTACCATTACCTTGCTTCTTACAGGACCAGTCTATCTGCGTGCAGCAAAACAAAGCCAGAAACGAGCTGCATTTGCATCTACGGGTAATTGTATATGTTATAAATCTTGAACCCTATTATTTGATTTATAAAATATTGTTATTTACACTAATAATTACCTATTTTTTCAAGGTATTCCTGTGGTTTATCATAACATTGGTCCTCCATCGTTTGAATGTCAAAATTGCAAGGCAATTATGTGGTACGAAGAGAGAAGTGACAAAGGATCCAACACTAGCAACCCAGTATTCTCCCTTTGCTGCCAAGAAGGTAAGGTGCTTCTCCCCAGATTTAATGAAGCACCTTCGCCTCTTAACAAGCTGATGGACTATAACAATCCTGAATCTTTAAGATTCAAAGAACAAATTAGAGTCTATAATGGCATGTTTTGCTACACTTCTTTTGGAGCGAAAATAGATCATTCAATCAATACTGGCAGGGCACCATATACATTTAGAATAAATGGCCAAAGCTATCATCGAATAGGTTCTCTACTGCCTACAAGGGGTACTCAACCCAAATATGCACAACTATACTTTTATGATACTGGAAATGAAGTAAAAAACCGGATGGATGCTTTTATAGACAAGGAGAGTAGAGAAGTGGTGGATGAAAAGATAGTAGCAAGCCTGATTCAAATGTTCGACCAATCAAGTTCAATTGCCAAGGCATTTCGAATGGCCAGGGATTGGTGTAACTCCCAGAATTCATCAAAGTTTGAATTACGCCTGCTAAGTGGTCGGAGTGCATCACGGCAATACAACGCACCGACTGTGCCTGAAATAGTAGCTCTAATTACTAACGACTTTGGTGATGGTATTCCTACAAGAGATATTGTTGTAAGTAACAAGGATGAAGGTCTGAAACGTATTTCTGTGTTGCATTCAGAATACATGGCCCTCCAATATCCATTGTTATTCCCATATGGAGAAGAAGGATTTCATGAAAAAATACAGTATCACAAGAACACAGGTGCACGCAAAACTAAAAGGGGTTGTCTCACAATGAAAGAGTACTATGCGTACATAATACAACAGCGAAATAACCAAGGTACTACCTTGCTTAGAGGTGGGCGATTATTTCAACAATACCTGGTGGATGCATACGCGGCTGTTGAGGAGCAAAGACTTAAATGGACTAGGCAAAATCAAGATACATTACGAGTGGATCTATATCATAACCTGTGTGACGTTGTAACAAGGGGTGATACAAATGCAGCAGGCCTCGGGAAACGGATTGTTCTACCAAGGAGTTTTACGGGCAGCCCAAGGTATATGATGCAAAACTACCAAGATGCTATGGCTATATGTCGAACCTATGGAAATCCAGACCTGTTCATCACTTTCACCGCCAATCCAAAATGGCCCGAGGTTAGTGAAATGTTAAAGCACATCCCGGGCCAAAAAGGTAATGACCGTCCAGAAATTGCGACCCGTGTATTCAAGATTAAACTAACTGAGATGTTAGATGATCTTACAAAGCACCATATTTTTGGTACTTCACGGGCAGGTAATACAACTTGATGCAAAATGTAAATTTCTACTATTCTACGTCAAATGCATGCACCAACTTATGTTTTTCTTGCATTTCTTTTCAGTTGTGTACGTCATAGAATTTCAAAAACGTGGACTCCCACACGCTCATATCCTATTATGGCTAGAAGAAGAGTTGAAATGCAAAACCGCACGCGAGATAGATGACATGATTACAGCAGAGATACCATGTAAATCAAGTTATCCAGAAGGATATAAAATAGTAACTGAATTTATGTTACATGGACCTTGCGGTGAAGACGCTAAACACGCCCCATGTACAGTTGAAGGTAAGTGCTCAAAACATTTTCCTAAACATTTTGTGGAAGAAACAATAGTTGATAGTGATGGCTATGCGATTTATCGTCGAAGGGATAATAAAGCTTACCATATAAAAGGAAAGTTTAAATATGATAACAGATATGTCGTTCCTCACAATCGTTATCTCCTCATGAAGTACCACGCCCACATTAATGTAGAATGGTGCAACAGATCAAAGGAAATTAAGTACTTATTTAAGTACTTAAATAAAGGGCCCGACAGAGCTACAATTGTTATACAAGAGAATGTTACAACCGATGGTGATTTGGGAAATGTCCAAGTTTTGGAGGTGGACGAAATAAAAAATTATTTGAATTGTCGTTTCTTAGCTCCATGTGAGGCTGTCTGGCGTTTGTTTTCATATGATATCCATTACTTATATCCATCAGTAATGAGACTGAATTACCACTTGCCAAATCAGAACGCAATCACACTTCGTGACTCAGAAAGCTTACCCGCCTTAATTCAAAAGGAAGGTATCGACATAACTATGTTCACTGACTGGTTTGAATTAAACAAGCGTGATACATCAGCGAGAGCATATACATATGCTGAGATACCTCAACATTATGTGTGGCATGAGAAAGACAAAATGTGGAAACAAAGAAAACGTAAAAGATGCATTGGCAGGATTGTTTACTCTCACCCGGCTTCTGGAGAACGATATTATCTTAAAATGCTATTGAACATTGTGAAAGGGCCTGAATCTTTTCAAAATCTCATGACAGTTAACACCAGACTATGTTCCACATTCAAAGAAGCCTGTTTTGAGTATGGCCTTTTAAATGATGACACCGAATGGAAGCATGCTATATCAGAAGCAAGTGTATGGGCGTTTGGACCACAGCTACGAGACATGTTTGTGACAATTTTGTTATTTTGTGATGTCAGCAGGCCTTTAAAATTATGGGAAGAAAACTGGGAGTTCTTATCAGAGGATATCCTCCATAAGAAAAGGAAAATTTTTAAATACCTCGAATTGGAATTCACGGATGAACAGCTCCAGAACTATTGTTTGCTAGAAATCCAAGAGTTTTTAAGTAGGCTTGGAAGATCTTTATCAGAGTTTCAAGATCTGCCGCTGCCTAACCCAAAATTACTAACCAACTTGGACAATCGTCTCATCAGAGAAGCATTAGATTATGATATGAAGAAAAATAGTGTTGAACATCAACAACTTCATTCATTGTTAATTCCCGAACAACGATTAATCTATGAAGAGGTAATTGAATCTGTGCATAATAAAAAAGGCAATTTTTACTTTGTATATGGACCAGGAGGAACCAGGAAGACGTTTTTATACAAAACCATCATCTCAAGGTTAAGATCAGAACGTATGATCGTCCTTGCTGTCGCATCTTCAGGTAAAAATGAATACTCAAACAAAACAAAAACTACTCTATTAACTTTATAAAATACATATTGAACTAATAGTCTCAATTTATATAGGAATCGCTTCATTATTACTACCAGCAGGAAGAACCGCACATAGTCGTTTTGTTATACCGCTTGAATTATTGGAGAACAGTACATGCGGCATAAAGCAAAACACACATATGGCAGAACTCATACAGGAAGTTAAACTTATCATCTGGGATGAAGCGCCAATGACTCAAAAATATGCTTTTGAAGCATTGGACAAGACTCTAAAAGATATTTTAGGATATCATGAACCAGACAGTAGGAATCGAATATTTGGAGGTGTAACGGTCTTACTGGGAGGTGACTTTCGACAAGTTCTCCCAGTTATACCAAAAGGGAGCAGGCCTGACATTGTCCAATCTTGCATAAACCAGTCTGCATTATGGAATCATTGCAAGGTCTTCACCCTTACACGCAGCATGCGTGTGAATGAGTATACCGAAAATGGCCAGATTGATACTCGAAAAAAGGATTTCAATAGATGGATTTTGGCTGTGGGGGATGGCGCGTTGCCAGCAAAATGTAAAGAAGGGGAAGATGAGCCAACTTGGATTGGTATTCCCAAAGACTTTTTAATTAAATCATGGGATTCTTCAATCGAGAAAATTGTTGCAGAGACATACCCTGATTTTACAACAAGACAAACCGACGATGACTACCTCAAAGAAAGGGCAATCTTAACTCCTAAGAATGAGGATGCTGATGCCATTAATGAGTATATGTTTAACCAGTTAGAAGGAGAAACTGTTACATACAACAGTGCAGATGAGATTTGCAAGGGATCTACAGACAATCTTGAACAGCACGACCTCTATCCGATTGAATTTCTAAATTCCTTAAATTTCCCAGGTATGCCCCCACATGCTCTTCACTTAAAAAAGGAACTGCCCGTTATGTTATTGCGAAATGTCAATCCAAGCAAAGGACTATGTAATGGAACAAGGTTACTCATTACAGATCTAGGCCAGTTTGTTATTCACGCTAAGGTGCTAACAGGTTCAAATGTAGGGGACAATGTTATTATACACAGGATTATACTCACATCAACACAGACTAAGTGGCCATTCGTCTTGAAACGTAGGCAATTCCCTCTAAAACCATGTTATGCAATGACCATTAACAAAAGCCAGGGTCAGTCACTTAATTATGTTGGTCTCTATTTGCCTACTCCCGTATTCAGTCATGGACAACTTTATGTGGCATTCTCTAGAGTCACCAGTCCTGATGGCCTTAAAATTCTAATGATCGAAGATAAGGATCCGGAACTTGCGAACTGCACGCGCAACATTGTTTTCAAGGAAACTTTCAGCAACCTATCTAAGCATAGCTATCTAATGTTCACAGATGATATGTAATATATATATATATGCATTCAATATTTAGCTTATTTATGAAATTATACACATGTTTTCAAACATCTTATGCGCTGTGAACATGCAGTGTGAATAACTACTCATTAACAAACCAAACCACACTCATGTAAGTTTAGCATTTCTGTTGTAGCTCAGTTGCAATAAAAAATTATCGTAACTGACATTAGAATTATGAAGTAAAGCTGAAAAAAAAAGAGCCTTTTTAACAACAATGAATACATGTTTGCTAGAGTACTAAAAAGCAAGGTTGTTATCCGCAAGACAGCAATAAAAGTTTATAATCATAAACTTTCATAAAATTAAAAGCATATAATCTAGAAATAAGAACTAGCACAGTGAACAAACACAGATGCAGACTTCTACACATGTTCTATGCAGACCAAATACTTATATTTGAGAAATTTCCCTCAAAACAATTCTTTTAATGATGCCAACTCTTGAATATCAACTTACTGTAACAAAATGAATCCCATTGTATACTCTATACAATCACCAACAATCAATATAACCTTACTTATAGGTATCCGCAATACATCAAAAAAACTTTATAATCAGACAATTTGATATGTATTATCTAATACTAATCTGCAATGAAATATATTGTACTCAGATAGGCAACTGTCGGAACGTGTGAAATGGACAAAATTTGACAAAGTATCAATGGTGGATGTACAGCCACCAAGAAAATTCATATCACCAACTATACAACCACAAAAACTGTAATAACAATTAAACCAAAATACAATTATCCCAAACTTCTTAATTCATACTAAACAATGAATACCCAAATTCAATCAAACTTAACCAAATATGATAACAGATAAACAAATCAATAAACAAACTCCTAATATTCCAAAAAAAAAACATACTCAACAACATCTAACATATCATTTCACAAGGAACCTTACACAATCATACGATTATAAGCACTAGAGCATCATTTCATGAAAATTAAAACAATAAATTGAATACACAAGCACCACGATACTTAAATCAAATTAACCTATCATTTAATTTGATTAATATGTTGTATAATGGATCGGCCTAATTTGAGATAAAACCCTAATTTTTTTTTGCCAGATCTAAAAAGAGTGTGTGTTTCACTCATGTGTGTGTGAGAGAAGAAAGTCAACACATATATATTTTAACCCTTTATAATAAAAATAAAAAATAAAAATTAATAAATTCTTAAACATAATAAACAATTAATACTAAAACATAACTGATACTTAATCAGTTTTTCCATTCATAGATACCAGTAATTTTTTTACATCATCACTTCATTACCATTCAGATAAAACATAGATACATCCCAACCAAGTACATACATCAAAACACAAAAGAAAATGCCCAACAGATCCTAATCTTCATCATCAGAATCTTCGGCGTCTTCCACCCTCTCCAAAAGTTCATCCTTCTCCTCCAAGCTTTGACGAGACAGCAGCAGTAGTTGAGCCAACATATCAAGTTTCCTACGGTCCTTCAGTTGTATTTCAAGCAGACAATCACGCCCAGTTGCAGCCACAGCATGGAAACGAGAATATGCCGTAGCTGCCTCAGTGATTGTTTGCTCCTTTTTCTCAATCACTGCCCTCAACTGGCTGCTCTCCTCTCCAATACGAGCGATAAAACTTTCCTCTTATGCCTTCTCATGACTTATCAGCAGCTTGAATCCATCGGCAAGCTTACCGGATTCAGTTGCTTTTTTCATCTCATCAAGATTTGGTGTCTCTGCCATCTCAAGATTAGGCTTAAAATGTTGATAGTTGTGTGTTAAATTAGGGTTAAAATGTTAATAGTTGTGTGTTAAAATTACGATTAAAAATAGTTAGCGTATATATAATGAGAATACGATTAGCAAAGTACATTGTGAACAGTTAATACGTTGCAAAATTAACCACAAAAGACACCCAAGAGGCATTTCAACATTTAATTTGGGTTTTAATGCAGCCTTTGCATCTTCTGGAAAATTACATCCAAGTTGGGTTCAGGCAATGCATGAAGAAGAAACCAAAAAACTCATTTAGTAACAAAAGCCCCCTCACATTAAGAAGAATGACGGACAAGTCCTTCAAATAAAATAATTATAAAAAAAATCTTTCGAAGAATACATTACGCGCAAATACCATATTCTGAGTTGCAACGCGCAATTACAAATCCACATTTTAAAAAATTATTACGCTTCCATACAGTTTAACAACATCGAAACCAGATACATTGGATATAAAACAACCCCTCCAAGCACAATGTATTACCATTAACATCCTAAACTTTAAAAAAAATGTTTATAATTTATCTTTATAGTTTATATGTTAATTGAAACTTTTAATGAAAATAAACTAATTTAAATGCAACAAGTTATTATAACATTACTAGGCATCTAAATATCAATTCCACTAAAATAAATACAATACAACTTCTCTAATAGGCATTTACATACCGTCATGTGCTTATACAAGCAACTGCAATAATGCCCAAATAGTATTGTAAAACAAAAATATGTACAACCAAACAACTAATAAAACTAATTCATCACATTTAACATTTTCCCATCAAAGGAGATCTCTAAACACAATAACGATCAAATAGTATTGTAAAACAAAAATATGTAAAACCAAACAACTAATTAAACTAATTCATCTTAATGGCATTAAGCAACAACACGAGGACCTAAAGCTTCCATGTTCACCATCATTGTATACTTCTTTTCCATTACACACCTCAAATGTTGACAATAAGAAAAAAGTAATTTGACAAATGTATAATCTTCACCTGCCTGTTACACACACCATAAACGCATACAAATTAGTTTATAGTGTAAACCCAATGAATACCAACCATTCCGCTACAAACACCTAGACACAATTGGTGCAACGCACGGGCTTGACCATGCCTCGTGATGTTAAAGGTGGTAAAGCCCCTTGTGAGTAATTAATTAGTATATCACTATTTGTGTTGCTTGATAGGTACTGGTATGGACTGAATGATTGCTTAACTTGTTTGTAACCCATTTATCTAATCATATTTGTTGATCCCAGTTATATACTTGATCGAATTCCCTTAGCTTGTAAAGGTTAAGTTATCTTAGATAAATCTAAAACAACTAAATAGAAATTGTCTTGAGTTTATCAAATACTATGCGGAATCTAGTATTCAATATTAAGAAGAACTTTGTAATGTAACACAAGAACACAATTTAACAAACAAAACAGCTTCAATATTATTGATGAACAATACGAATACTCTCCTAGTATTAGGGTTTACAACCTTGAAGCTAATCGACTTTAAAAGAAATTACATATCTATCTCAATGCCCTAGGACCTCCTTTTATAGACTAAGGAGTCCTAGTCGGCTTACAACAACTTTCTATACAAGATAAATATTTTCTTTATCTATTTAACCGACTATACAATGTCTATCTCATTAACAACATTAACTATAATATAATATAGCCTAACAGTCTTAACTCTTGCTCTAGCAGCATTAACCTTTCAGCAGTTTTAAGATTGTACTAGCAGTACTAACTTTTGTTCCAGTAGCACTAACTACTTAGTGTATATTCCCTTGAAGTTCTCAGCAGTTGTGATATACACTAGCAGTCTTAACTTCCACAAGCAGTCTTACCTTTCTCACCAACAGCATTAAACACTTAAAGCATTTTTCTTGAAATCCAAGAGCAGTCTTAATTCTTTAGAGCAGCAGTAACAATCAACGGCATCTAGAAGTCTTTGAATCCCAACAATCCTCCCCTAAACTTGATATTTTCTCCTAAAATCATCAAGTTTCATTCAAAGCTTTAACCATCACCAGGAGGATACTTCCAAACACTTCATTTTTGATTCTTCAGTTGTATGTAAAACCAAATAAGATCCAAGCACATTTGACTATCATATTCAACTGAAACCTTTTCATTCAGCATCATTTGCATTGTAGCTTTTGATAGAGGATACTTTTTCTCAACCAACATCCAAATCTGAAGTCCCTTCATTGCCACATAATGAACTCCACAAGTATCATACAACCTCCAAAATAAGACTTCATTTCCTTGCTGGTCTTGCCATACTCTGTCTTCTGGATGTGGTTCAAACATAACTTTCAGATCTCCCCAAAGAACTCTATCCATGATGTCAGCTGGCCTTGTAGATCCATATTTAGCCTTAACCAACTTCCATAGAGTTTCTAGATCCTCCATATCAAAGCTTTTGAGCATCTGTCCAAAAGAAATAAACTTCTGAGACTTTCCACCAGCTCTGATTATCTACCACCAAGCTTTCTTTCCCTGATAACCAACTTTCCAATCAATAATGTTGTATTTTGTAGACAAAGGTTCAGCTTCTATAGGTATCTCCTCATCATCTGATTTGATTACCATATATAGTTTTAAATCAGTTGTTCCCTTGTCATCACCTTCTTGTTGCTCTTGCTCCTTTTGCTCATCTAGTTTTTGCTTTTTAGTGCTTTCTGATTCTAGCTCTTTACCTGCTCTCTTTGAACTCCCCACCACCTCCTCTGTTTTCATAGGAACAAATATGTTTACTCTAATTGGAAACCTTATCAAATACTTCCTGAATCTTCTCAAAACTCATATTCTTGAACTGAATTGGCTTCCAATGATCCATATTCCTGAGATAAGTACACATTAACTTCTTTTTCTGAGCTTTGGTTGGTGCTTTGCTCCTCTTTTCTTCTGCCCTCTTTGCTGCAAAGAATTTTCTTTTCTTCTCAAAGAATTCTGCAAGTAATTTTGCCTTCTCAGCCTCAGACAATCATTCCCTTTCTTCCTGTTGCAATCTTTGAGCCAATTCCCAGTCTGCATAACACTTAGCTTGTAAGTCTACCCAATCATTTATAAGTGCAATGTTCTTGGCTTCCTTCTCAGCTGCAACTCTTGCCTTTTCAGCTATTATCCAGTTCTCTTCCTCATATTCAGCTTGCAACTATCTTGCAACTTCAACATCATCTAATTCTTGTTCTTTATTTGATAAAGGCTTAACCACAGTTTCTTCAATCAGAATTCCCTTACCCTTACCTTGTGGTTGTTGTTGAACAATTTTTGTTGTTGTTGTTGTAGTAGATGGCTCTTTGATGACAACCCCTTTAGTTGGTGATTTTGTACTCTTCAAAGAAGTAAGGGCTTGAGCTAAGGTAGTGAGATCATCTTCAACAATTGCTTCAGTAGCATTAACAGTTGTTTCTTTAGCAGCAGTACTAACTGATACACTAGTAGTAGAAACTTCAGTATTAGCAGCATTAACATCAGCAGTTTCAACCATTAGCTTAGCAACTTCCACCACTTTATCTACATTAATCCCAGCAGTTTTAACTGACTCTACTTGCTCTTCCACAACAACTTCAGCAGTATTAACCTTTTTATCTTCAATAACAAACTGAATACCTCCATCCACAATATCTTCAACCATATTACCAATCCCAGCATCCACCATATGAGTATCCTCCCCTGCACCTATGTCATCATTCCTCCCTTGTTTGGAGGCATCTTCCCCCAAACTTTGTGCTTCATCTGAGGATTCTACCCTTGATGTAGTACCTACCGTGAATAATCTTTTCAGTTTGTGAGTGCTTGACCTCTTCCCCTTTTCCAACTGCTTAACCCTCTTCTTCAATTGTGTTATCTCCTGTTGCTGTGAGGATGTAAGTTTCTTGAGGCCAAGAACTTCCTTCTGTAGAGTGGTACAAGTTGCCATCAATTCCTTTATAAGTTGCATACTACCCTCATCACTTCGGATTATGTTACCTATCCCGAGAGGTGAATCATTGGGTAAGTTAGACTCAGTCTCAAACCTAGTTTGAGCATCTTAGCCCCCCATGGTTTCTTGGCGCCTGGGGATTCCATCACTTGAATCAGTTCCTTGGAAACTTGATCCATTAGATGTTGCATTGGATTGGGTCTTATTACTGTTACCACTATCTTGCTCTGCATCTAAGCTAGTAGCAGTAGTGGCAGCCCTTTCCAAACTGCCTTCCCTCTCCTTAGAGATAGCCTCATCTGCAACCATACCAGAACTAGACTCAGGAATCTCATTGCCCTTTGTTTTTGTGATCCTACGTTTATCGGTCTTTTGAGGTTGTGATGATGATGGTAAAATGATGGGTGTGTGATGGGTATCAGTTGGGATTACTAAACCTTCACCCATTTGGGTTTGGGCTAGTACCACCATTGTTGAAAACAAAGGTGTCACTTTCCCTGAAAAGTCTTTTCCCACCCTCTTCATTTTTGCAAAAATCTTTTTGGTATGAGAGGGTGCATGATAAACTCTTTTGTGAGTTTTCTTATCAGTAAATTGTTTGTCCATGAAAACTTGTAAAAAACCTTGGATACATATAAAATTTGTTTGCTGATTTATCCAAGTTCTTAACCATACTATCAAAAATTAATTTTGAAAAATTGAATTTTTGATTTGTAGCTAAGAAGATTATGGCAGAGGTCATATTGCTGCTAAACTCATTCCACCCAGTTGTCTTTGGACTAAGACACTGTAAGATATTATGGATTAAGAATTTCCACTATGGGGAGAAGTTTGCTTTGAAAAATTTCAATGAATCATTTTTCTTCTCATATCCCATCAGTTCAAGGTTTTCAAAAATTGCATAATTTGAGAGACACTCAATACTGTTTTTATCAACTGCTAGTCGAAGAGATCTTCTAACAGATGTTTCAGTAATTAGTGTATCTTGGCCATCTACAACAGCCTTAATTTGTACTTCATCATTGAGTATTATGGCCTTAGTAGTAAACCAAAACTGTTCAATGTGTGAAATATATATAGTAGGGTTTACTGTTAATGCATACCTTATAGGGTTTGCATTTAAGAAATCAATTATTTCAGTAAATCCTTCAGACTCTTTTGGTTTTGACAAGAAGGCAACCATGTTGTGGGTATCAGCAAATGAGAGGTTCGACCTTGTGATTGATTGATGTTGTAATTAATGGTGGGTTTTTGTAAATTGATGAGAAAAAGGGAGTTAGGGTTTGTATTCGAGAGAATTATATGCGCATGAAATCTATTAAATGAATGATTTGGGGATTTAAACCCTTAATCGAATAAGTTACAAAACATTCCCTCGAATAAACAAAGCAGCAGTAGTAACCTCAGCAGCACTAATTATGCCTAGCAGCATTAACTTATGTCGAGCAGTAGTAACTTTGAGACATCAGTACTAACTCCAATTCCTGACCAATCTAACACTTTTCTTTTGCTTTTTCTGCAAAATGTTAGTCCGAAAACCACAAAAACACAAACCATAACAATATTCATAATGATCACAACATGATTAGACTGAACAGTTTTAAGTATACACAACAGCAGAAACTAGCAGCATTAAGTATAACTAGCAGCACTAATTTACACTTAACAGAAGAAACCTTTTAATGACTTAAATAACAGTACTAATCCTTACAAAACTTTACAAAAACATAAAGAGATAAAAAACTTTAAAGATTTAACATTCCAATACTAGCAATCAAATATTGAAATCTACTTACATCAAAAGCTTTTGTAAGCAAATTTGCAACATTCTTGTCAGTATGGATTTTAACCATTTGAATTAATTTTTTCATTGCAATCTCTTATAAAATGATGTCTGATCTCAATATGCTTTGTTTTAAAATGAAAAACAGGATTTTTAATTATGCACATAGTACTGTTATTATCAATAAAGATTTTGGTATGCATAAAATTGTACCCATAATCAAGCAATTGATTTTGAATCCAAAGCACTTGTCCATAACAACTAGAAGCAGCTACATATTCAGCTTCTGTTGTGGAATTAGCAACCACAATATGTTTCTTGCACTGCCATGAGATCAATCTACATCCAAGAAATTGACAACCACCTGTTGTTGACTTCCTATCCAAGCTTGCTCCAGCATAATCACTATCAGTGTAGGCTTCCAAATCAAAAGGAGAATCTTTTGGATACCAAAGGCCCAATTTAGATTGACCTTTTAAGTATCTAAAAATCCTTTTTACAGCATGAAGATGTGAAACCTTTGGAGTGACTTGGTATCTTGCACATGCACACACTGCAAACATAATATCTGGCCTTGAAGATGTGAGGTACATCAATGAACCATCATTGATCTATACAAATGAACATCCACTTCTTCACCATCTTCATCCTTGAGCAAAGGCTTTCTAGTCTCCATGGTGTACTTGCAGTTTTTACATCTGTATACCAAAACTTCTTTAAGATCTCAGCAACATACTTATCTTGACTGATAAATATGCCTTCCTTTTTCTGCTTTACTTGTAAACCTAGAAAGAAAGTAAGTTCTCCCATAGAACTCATATGAAACTTTTCATGCATCAACTTTTCAAATTCAATACATAGTACCTACCTTGTAGATCCAAAGATGATATCATCTACATAACCTTGAACAAGCAGAATATCATCTTTGTATCTTCTAATAAACAAAGTTTTATCAATCTTTCCTCTGTGAAACCCATTGTCCAACAGATATGTTGACAAGGTTTCATACCATGCTCTAGGAGCTTGATGTAAACCATAAAGTGCCTTTTCAACCTTGTAAACTTTGTCAGGAAAGTCAGGATCTTCAAACCCCGGTGGTTGACAAACATATACTTCTTCTTCAATCTTTCTATACAGAAAAGAACTTTTTACATCCATCTGATACACCACAAAGTCTTTAAATGAAGCATAAGCTAGAAACAACCTAATTGCTTCAATTCTTGCAACAGGGGCAAAAACTTCATCATAGTCAATCCCTTCTTCTTGTGTGTATCCCTGAGCTACCAATATTGCTTTGTTTCTTACCACAATTCCTCTTTCATCATTCTTGTTTCTTAAAACCCATTTTGTACCTATAGCCCTTTTTGTCATTAGGTAAATCTACCAAGGTCCAAACTTCTTGCAACTTGAATTGTAGAAGTTCTTCCCGCATGGCTTCTACCCAGCTTGAATCAGTCAAAGCTTGGATTGTGTTTTTAGGTTCCACTTGTGATAAAAAGCAAGCAAACAAATAATTTTGAAGATCTTTATGCCTTTTTCTTTGTTTAATAGTTCTAACAAAGAGCCCTTGATCTGTCAAACTCTTGGTCATCTTCCTTGTTTGTACAACAGAATGCACATCTCCAATCACTTGAGTAAGAGGAAGTGTTTTGTGAATCCTAGTAGTTGTAATTGGACTGACTGGAATTGTAGGATCCAAGTTGTTCATGTCAGCCTCTTTACCATCAGCTTCATCATCAGTATCCACCCATACTTCTTCTAAAGGAGGCATGTATGAATCCCATGAAAATTTATTGCTTTTATTCCCATCAACAGCATTATCATCTGAACTAGCAGTATTAACAAATGAACTAGCACTTTTAACATTGTTAGTACTGTTTTCCTTACTAACAGTATTAACATCATTAATGTTGTCTTCCTTATCACATTCAGTGTCTTTCCTTGGTTCATCATCACTTGAATCATCATTATCACTTGAAGGTTTGACATCATCCTCTTCAGAACTCTTTAGATCTTAGGTTGAGAATGGTGGATCAGCAGTCCACAATGGTAGCAAGATGTAATCTTTTGCAGGTTGTGTCTCCTTACTAGCTTAACCTGCATCAGTATTAGCTTTTGTACCTGCAAAACCATTAGACTGTGTACCTGCAACAACTGGCTCATAATTCATTGTCTTTGTTAGTGCATCAATATCAAACAGCCAATTTGGTCCACTACCTGCAACATAAGGTGTACTCTCCCTAAACTTAACATGCAGATTCTCTTCCACTATCCTTGTTCTACTATTGAATACCCTAAAAGCCTTACTATTCATAGAGTATCCAACAAAGAATCCTTCATCAGCCTTACCATCAAACTTGCCTAGGTGATCTATGGTATTGAGAATTGTAACAGGACACCCAAATGGTCTTATAAAGCTTAGAGTTGGTGTTCTACCATGAAAAAGTTCATAAGGAGTCTTGTTATGAGGCTTAACAACTAACACTCTATTTTGCACATAGCAAGCAGTACTAACTGCTTCAGCCCAAAAGGTAGTTGGCAATTTAGAATCAACTAACATTGTCCTAGCAGCCTCAATTAGTGTCATATTTCTCCTCTCTGCAACACCATTTTGTTGAGGCGTTCTAGTTACACTATACTGTCTCATAATACCCTTCATCTCACAAAACTGATTCATCTCCCTATTCTTGAAGTCAGTTCCATTGTCACATCTTATCACCTTAACCCCGTGATTTACTAGATTTTCTACCCTTGTTATGAAAGACTTAAGGATTCCACTGGTTTCATCCTTAGTTGCTAAAAAGAAAACCCAAGTAAACCTACTATAATCATCTGTGACAACTAGACAATACATCTTTTTCATTAAGCTTTTTACAAATGTTGGTCCAAACAAATCCATATGCAACATATGTAAAGGTAAGCTGATAGAGTTCACTGTTTTGGATTTACAAGAGGCTCTGTGTTGCTTTCCCTTCTGACAAGCAACACAATTTTGATTATTTTCAAAAAGTTTTGAAGGTAAAGCTCTTACAAGATTTCCCTTAACCAATTTGTTCATTGTTTTAAAGTTCAAGTGACCTAGCCTTCTATGCTAAAGATTAGATTCATTAGATGTGGCTTTTGCAAAGAGACAAGTTAAACCTCCTTTGGGAACCATGTTCTCTAAATCAACACTGTATATATTATCCTTTCTAGGAACTTTAAGTAAAACTTGACTTTCATCAGTTAACTTAAAGTCAGGAGATAAGACTATACATTCAGTGTCATTAAAGAGAACACTATTCTTTTTGTCACACATTTGTGAGACACTAAAAAGATTAAACTTTAACTCTTTTACAAAATACACATTCTCAAAATCTAGTTTACCAGTTCTAATTGTACATTTGCCTGTGATTTTCCCTACTTTGGGATTGCTCCCAAAAGCAACATATCCTCCATCAATTTCTTCATAATCAGTAAGATAGGACATGTTTCCTGTCATGTGCCTTGAGCATCCACTATCAATGACTCATTGATCTTGTAATTCTACCTGTGGATTGCCCTCCACATAAAGTAAGAAAATCAGTTTCTTTTGGGGACCCAAGCCATTACTGACTTGGATCTGCCTTGTGCATCAACATAATCAAATTTATTTAAAACTATTGATGCACTATTGTGTTTGGAAACATGGTCTAAAACTTTAATCATTGGTTTCCAAACCCAACAAGTTGAGGCTTTAACAGCATAAAAGTGATTTTCCTGAACAGTATTAATTACTGCTTTTGGCCTAGCAGTATTAACTACTGCCTTTGGCTTAGCAGTATTAATTGTTGTTGTCTTTTGAATGGGCCTTTGAACAAATGAATGTGCTATTTTTGAAAAATGTGTCATTGACTTAGCATCATTCACTGTTTGTTTTGGTTGAGCAGTATTAAGAGATACCATGCCAGACTTCATTAACACTGCCCTTGGAACCATGTTTTGTTTAGCATTGGGGTGAGTATTTCTTGTAAAGTTTTTGTGATTCACCCTCTAAGCATAGTTCCAAATTGGTTTTACCATCTTTTGATTTTGAAATTTGTTTTGATGGTTATCACAATTATACTGCAAATGTTCAAAACTACCACACATATAACAAGCTTTATTGAACATCTCAAAATTATTCCCTAATCTGTGAGACATCATGTCATTCCAATTCCTCTTATTACCTCTAGGACTGTGTGTGTTGTTCCTAGGATGCTCAATTTTAGTAGTTTTCCTAGCAGATTTAGATGTCACAAACTCTTTCTTAACAATACTAGGTATAACTACCTTCTTTTCAACCTTAGGTTGAGCTACATTCTGATCTTCATCATCAGACATCCAATCCTCAATGATTGGTGCATCAGTGTACTTTCTACCTACATCTACCTTAGACTCTTCACTAGACTCAACTTTCTTTTCCTTAAGAATATTCTCATTAGCAAATTCATCTAGACCAGTGAAAGACAAATCCTTTGTTGGAGGCAAAAACTTTCCTATGATAGGAGGAGGAACATAATTATAACATAAACCTATCTTACATTTGTTAACAATTTGACACTCTATTATCTTGTTAACACTTTCAGATGCATGTTCATACCTATTTACTGTAAGCTGAATGCTTTCTTTTTCCTTTTGAACTACATCCTTTTCTTTTTGAGTTGTTCCAAGCCTTTTCCTAAGTTCTTCAATAATATTTTCTTTTACAAAAAGTTCACCTTTTAAAACATTAATCTTATCTAAATACTCAAACTATTGCTTTTTAAAGAATTCAAGTCTTTCTTCTACTGACTCTAATCATTTCTTATAACATAAAACCATTAACTCGGACTTCCTTAAATCTTCTATCAGTTTATTGTTTTGAGACTTAACTGACTCAACATTTTCTAAACAGGATTTATAAGAACAACCAGAATCATTAGATACCTCAGAGTCAGAACTTGAAGATGAAGATGAATATGCCATAAGTGCATAGTTGGGTCCTTCTTCTGCTTGATCACTCCAATCATAGCCACCCAAACCATCACAAGACACCAAAGCTGTAGAATTAGTTGTTTCTACAGGCACAGTTCTCCTTGCGCTTTCTCCATTCTTGTAGTCTTGGCTCCTTGGTGCTCTGCATTCTCTAGCAAAGTGTCCCCTTCTGTGGCAGTTATAGCATTCCACCTTAGACTTGTCTAAGCCAATGTTATCATTCCCATTGACTGTCAGCTTCCTTCCAATTTTCTTCAAGAATCTCCTAGCTCTCATTGTTAACATAGCCATCTGCCACTTTAAATCCATCTCTTCCACATCACCTGAATGAATTTGTTCCAAGTCCTCATTTACTAGTTGAGGACTATTGGGTTGACTAGCCAAGAAAGCATAAATCACATCATCACTCAAGTTGTCAACATTTATTGAGTTAGCAGCAGTAACTTGAGTGCTAGCAGTAGTAACTCCATGAGCAGTAGTAACTCCTTCATTGGTACAGCGAGAGTTGTTTGAGGAGGACACAAAAGCCATGTTTTGTGTATTTGTACTTGAGCTAGTCCCTTTGACTTCTGGTTCATAAACTTTGAGGTTGTTGTAAAGATCATCCATGCTCATAGTGTCTAAATCTCCCTTGTTTCTCTATACCACAGCATGTGTATTCCACTCTGGTGACAAACTTCTTAGCAACTTCTGATTGATATCTTCTTGGGAAATCTTCTCACCCAAAAGCTCTAATTGACTCACTAGCTTCTAAAGCCTGTCAAAGGTTTGATCAAGCATCTCAGTGCTTGTAGCAGAAAAATTCTCATACTGTTGCTTCATGAGATTCTTCTTGGTCTTCTTAGTAGCAGCATTCCCTCCAAATCTCTTCCCAATAGCTTCTAACAATGACTTAGCATCCTTGATAGGATTAAATGTCAACTGATGCTCATTAGGAATGGCCATCATTAAGGTACTTCTGGCTTTCATCTCAAGTCGTTTCTGAGCCTTGTCTTCAACAGATGTAATAGGCACCAATGTTGTAACACCTTCAGCAGACGTTGAGGTTTTTGGTAATGTGTTACCAGTCTCTATGACTTCCTAGAGTTCATAGTCAATCATCTGAATATACTGCTCAATTCTCATTCTCCAGATCTCATACTCACCAGGCTTGAGCATTGGAACCTTAGATGCAGCAACCATATGTGCAGAGTCTTGATCCATATTTTCTAGCAAATTCTTGTGTATAGGAACAGTTTCTTCTTTATATTACAGCTTCTAGATCACAAGCTCTGATACCACTTGTTGATCCCAGTTATATACTTGATCGAATTCCCTTAGCTTGTAAAGGTTTAATTATCTTAGATAAATCTAAAACAACTATATAGAAACTGTCTTGAGTTTAACAAATACTATATGGAATCTAGTATTCAATAGAAGAACTTTGTAATGTAACACAAGAACACAATTTAACAAACAAAACAGCTTCAATATTATTGATGAATAATACGAATACTCTCCTAGTATTAGGGTTTACAACCTTGAAGCTAATCGACTTTAAAAGAAATTACGTATCTATCTCAATGCCCTAGGACCTCCTTTTATAGACTAAGGAGTCCTAGTCGGCTTACAATAACTTTCTATACAAGATAAATCTTTTCTATATTTATCTAAACGACTATACAATATCTATCTCATTAACAGCATTAACTATAACATAATATAGCCTAACAGTCTTAACTCTTGCTCTAGCAGCATTAACCTTTCAGCAGTAGTAAGTTTGTACTAGCAGTAGTAACTTTTGTTCCAGCAGCACTAACTACTTAGTGTATATTCCCTTGAAGTTCTCAGCAGTTGTGATATAGACTAGCAGTCTTAACTTCCATAAGCAGTCTTATCTTTCTCACCAGCAGCATTAAACACTTAAAGCATTTTTCTTGAAATCCAAGAGCAGTCTTAATTCTTTAGAGCAGCAGTAACAATCAACAACATCTAGAAGTCTTTGAATCCCAACAATATTGGTATTGTGTAGGTCTCACAAGTGTTTTTTTTTATAGAGGATTAACATCAGGGCTACTTGTTGTTCCCTTTTAGTTGGTTATAACAGTTTAATTAAGTTATCTTACGGTTCTTACCAACTTTCATGTCTAATAACGTAAATTTAAAACTTCAAAGAAGATAAATAAACGAGTAAGAAATATACAGAGTTTTCAACATTTAAACTCTTATCGGAGATGAATCAAAGAATTTACATAAGATTGTTTGCGAAATAACAATATACGTTGAATGATGATATTTGGTGATCTACTCACTAAACTTAAACATAAACCAATGTTAATGTTTAAGTAAGACGTATGCTCAACCAACTGAATGAACTAAGTGACTATAGTTCTATTTGAGGTGTAAATGATCTCTTGAATGTGTATTACATTAATTGCAAGAGATGATCATTTACGTCTTTACAACATTCTCTTTTATAGGAAAAGATCGAGGTGGATACTTGTGGGGTGATAGCGACGCGTCAATCATTCAAATGTGTAGTACACTTGCATTAAATATTTCTATTCTTGGAATGTGTCTAATCCCTGTTTAAGGAACAATATTGACAATTGTTTGCCCTTTTTAATCAACTCTTGTGCTTTCTTGACTTTTGTTGATAAGTGTTTTTCACTAATCTTTTCAGAAAGTTCCTGCCTTTATGTTTCAGTGACTTAGATATTTTTCTTAAATATCTAAGTTCACGATGTCTTGTATGTTGAGGAGATCTTCGGGGTCCCCTTCTTGGTTCAGGGACTTCGCTTATTGAGTTCTACTTCAGGAAGTGGTGAGATTTTATTTAAGTCTCTCAAGAACTTCGAAGATAACTCCATGAATGTTCTATCATTCAATGACTTCATTATATACTTATGTTATTTTATGTTCAAATCCTTGTCAGAGATAATTGGACTCTAAATTGACCCAACACTACTAACAGTTAGGAGGGGAATTTATCGGTTGGGCTGGAGTGGGAAGCCGAGTTCGTCTACACCCAAAATGTTTCTTCCATGTGGATTCCGAGCAGGAATGAGATATCAGGCGGAGAAAATCTTAGTGGACGACTGATTGAGTAAAGTGAAAACCCGTCATAAAGGACTTGAACATTCTTAAAATTTTAAAGTAAAGAATACGTACCTGGGTCTTCTAGTTGGACTAAATATGCATATTTCGGCTAACTGGTCTCCTATCATTGACAAAGTTAGGAAACGTTTGTCTAATTGGAAAGCAAATTTGCTATCCATAGGGGGTCGCCTAACTTTGATCAAATCAATATTGGGATCTCTTGGGATATATTACATTTCTCTTTTCAAGGCTCCTGTTAAAGTCCATAACTTCCTCGAATCTCTTTGCTCGTCTTTTTTCTGGGGAGGTAATGGAGAAGACAGGAAAATCCATTGGACAAAGTGGAATCTTATTCTTAAATCTAAAGAAAAAGGAGGGCTCGGGTGGCTAGTATTCATGCTCTTAATCTAGCTCTCATTTACAAATGGAGATGGAGGTATGTTCATTGTCAAGATTCCTTATGGGTTAATGTTCTAAAGTTTATTCATGACCATCAACCCAACGGTCTGTACCCCCTTGTTAAAGCAAACTATGGTAGAGTTTGGGCTATTATAAATCGAAGTATTGATAGTTTACATCACAACTAAATTATTCCTTTTTCGTCTATGTCTCTCAAGCTCGGCAATGGTCGCAACACTAAATTCTGGACTGATATTTGGCTCGACGGCATCACTCTTCAATCCAGGTTTCCTCGTTTATTTGCTCTTGAAACTTTCAAAAACTGTACGGTTGCAGCAAGGTTTTTAAATGGAGATTGGAATTGGCAATTGCGTCGGAACCCTAGAAATGGTGCTGAATCTTCTCAGCTCTCGGCTTTAATGGCTGCACTGACGAACGTCTCTTTCAATGACGAAGCGGACAAATGGATATGGAATGTAGATAACTCTCATGTCTTCTCGGTTTCTAATGCTCGGCAGTTGATTGACGATGTCAATCTTTCTTCTGGTAATCATTCTACTAAATGGATCAAATTCGTTCCCATAAAGATTAACATCTTTGCTTGACGCTTGCTATTGAATCGGCTTCCAACGAAAACAAATCTCATCGACCGTGACATAGATGTTCCCAATATTCTTTGTTCTATGTGCAATCAGGTTCAAGATGATGCTTCTCATATCTTCATGCATTGTGAGGTGGCATCTCAAGTTTGGGTCAAAATTGCTTAGTGGACGGACCCTTTTTTTTCCTCAATGGCTTAACTTTGAAGATTTTTGGTCCTGGATTGCAGACTCTCAACTGAATGGGAAACAAAGAATCATTATCGAAGTCATCACCCTATCTACATTGTGGTCCATTTGGAGATATCGAAACAGTGTGATCTTCCAAGACTCCAAGTTTAGAAAATGTCATATTATTGATAGCATTGTTGTTAACTCTTTTTATTGACTTTCTAGTAGATTTAAAAAATCTAAACTAGATTGGACATTGTGGTTGCAAAACCCTATGTCTTCCTTGTAATTTGTTCATAGCGCCTTGCTAATTTAATAATATTTCTTCTGTTAAAAAAAAAAGTTAAATCCTTTTTACATAAGATTGGTAATTAACAAGAAAAATACTTGAAAGGAAAAGGTTAGTAGAAACTTTTTTTGCATTTAAGAGTAAATTGCAAAAATCGTCCCTGAACTTTGGCCAAATTGCATGTTTTGTCCCAACCATTACGAAAGTGCAGAAATCGTCCCTGTAAGAAACCTTTGAGCAAATTTCTGTCCATGGTTGGGACGAAAATTGCATTTTTTGAAAGTGCCAAGTTGCATGTTTTGTCCCAATCAGGGATGAAAATTTACTCAAAGATTTCTCACAGAGACGATTTCTGCACTTTTAAAATGGTTGGGACGAAACATGCAATTTGGCCAAAGTTCAAGGACGATTTATGCAATTAACTCTTTAAGTAATGTGAATAAGTGGTGTTTTTATGATAAATGTTTTTGAGAAAACTTTATGTCTAACATTATGCATGAATTTGACGAGAAATCACATAAGTTGTCTCTCTTGGTCAAAATTGCATATGTTTTCATAATTCGTATATCCAAATTTTAAAATGACATTTTTAAGTCCATATTTTAGGTCGTGTAAGTTACGCGTTAAAAATACTCCTAAAAATACTGATTAAAAAGACTCGAGAGAAAGCCAAACTAATGTCCCAATTTATCGGCAATCATGTACAGTCAGATTCATAAGTTGAACCGAACTCATAGTGTACAAATAAGTTGTGTTGAAAAATACTATACTATCATGACTTAAAGTCGATTTAAATGACAAACAAAATGAAAAAACATTGACTATACAACTTGCACTTAGCAACCGATTACCCAAAAAACTTGAGTGGCCTTGTTTAGTTGTTCTAAAGCTCACTATTCCACATATATATACAAAGGAAAGTGATTTTCACATTTTATTTATTGATTTGCATGCTTCACTATACAAGTATGTATAGCAATGAGGTAACTCAAACCACGTTTCCGGTCATTTGGAATTTTAGAAATCGAGTTTGTTTCGACCTACAACCATCAACGTGAGACACTATAGATGGCTAGATAAAATCTTTGTGTCACTCCTGGATTTATAATAGACGAGAATGGCGGCGGTCCGCCGCGTTGCGGGCGGGCGGGTTTTTTGGTGTGGTTTTTTGGCGGAGCGATTTTGTACAAATATAGTAGAATATTTAGGCGTGGTCACATGAAAGGTTTTTTTGATGGGGTAACATGAAGCATGCAAGACACGGAGCATTTGAAATGTAGATATGGAGCATAAGTAGATGCGACGCATCTAAAAGATAGATGCGGGTTTTTTTTTTTTTTTTTTTTAATGCGCCGCATATATAAATCATTGCATGGTATATACTCGTTTATATTTCGTATAAGCAAACCATGTTATGTGAATGATTCAAAAATAGAACAGACATGATTCATTCGCTTACAAAGCATTAGCAGTAATAGTTTCAAAATCAATCTGCAATAAAATGGATAGAAACCCAGGCATGGAACATTTGGAAAGAAATCAAATAAAGGTTTGGGACAATAGTTAACGGACAGGTAACAGATAATAGTTTTCACATCCTGACTCTGAGCTTACATAGTTTGAAAAAAACTTGACGGAATGAAGCTCAAAAGTAGTTGCAGATACCTCTAGAATTGTCGGCGCGTCGCCTTTTTCCAAGAGTCTGTGAACGTACGTTTGGCTGCTATAGGCAAGTTTCGTGTTTGATGAGCCGTTGATGCAGGTTGACTGAAAGCATATTCTTCATACGCAGAAGGATTCGCAGCTAGACACAACAGAGAACACAACATTTAGCCTACATTAGATAGTGAAAAAAAAACCTACACCAGATTTTATGAGGCCAAAAAAAAAGGCAACACTCACTTCTCGCAGATGCTGTGTTGGTAGAATACATAGGATCTGGTCCCCTAATATTAGTCACTGCAGGAGAGGCTGAGAACACGAACAGAAATTCGTTACTGACAACACATATCTACCAACACAAAAAAAAAAAAAGCACCATCATTTTAAATAGCAAAAAAACTAAACCTGTTGCATTCGTAGATGACCGTCTTGCATGAGGCACAAAAGAGACCGGTGCTGCATACAACAAAAAACATAACATTCAGTCCACATTCCACAGTAACAAAGACACTTGCATAGAACTTAATTAACATAAAAGAAAACCGATGCTCACTGTTTATTGATGTGGGTCGTCGTCTTTATCTTTAGAGGTATCCAAAGTTCCAAACGTGACTGAATACAGGCATCTGGGCTTGCCTTTTTCTTGTAATCCAGTCATCAAGTCTTCACGTTAAGTCTTCATGTGCCATGTTAAAATCTGTATGATATCATAGTAAATAAGCTGGTTGGTAAATGGTTATTTTTTGATAGGATAAGCATTATAACTAAGCAATTCCAAACACCCCCTTATACTCCTAAAATGAAAGCACGACTCTCAGCCCAACAAAAAACTGTAAACCATTTCAAGAAGACCGGCTTGAATTAATTATCTTTGTTGGTTGACCCAAAAATGTTATGGACAGTTGCGAAATTTTCTAAACAAATAGGTGCACGATGGTATCTCCAGTGTTTCACGTACTTCCAGTTTGATCTTTTTTTTGGGCATGTCCGCAACGAAAGCAGGGAAAACATTAATAAAGTTTAACAGTAATCACTGAAAATGTACCTGTATATATTAGCTCACCACCAATCTGTTCTTGTTCAGAGTAGTTGACGAATCAAACGGCCAAAACAGCAGCACCGCTGATATCAAAACTCGCGTCTAATACAGCAAAGGCCAGTAGTTGGCAGATTATCTTGGTATTTGTTGTTCGAGCATATATCAATGTGAACACATACATTCCCTGATAATGCACAATAGGATCTCGAGGCACGGTCATCTGTTCAATTAGAGTGCCTGCATCTTATTGTCTTCCATAAATTTTGAGCGCGGTGCCCAAAGTTAAACCCCTGCCTGCACAGGAGGAATTAATGAGTCAAATGGCTATCATAATTATTAGAAGTGGCAACATTAATGAGTTCAATGGCTACGATAACGGGTAAATGGTCAATCTGCTAGACATCTTACGCTCCTTAAAAAGTCACGTATACGCGTTGACACAACAGATAACCTAGTTTTCAACTTTCAAGTTACATACATACACTTTCAACCATATTTACAATCTGGCATCTCCTACTTAACAGCATAACTACAACTTAAGCAACGGGATTTATAACGACAATATCATTTATTACACAAAGGGATTTGCACAATAGATTCATAATGCAGTCAATCAATAATCACACACATAACTAATAACACCACATAGCTTCCCACGCATCTTATGACAAACAGATACAAAAGTTGACCTGTGAGGTGAGAGACGGAAATTTTTTCTTACGTATCGTGTGCATTAACAGATGTAACTATCGGAAGGTGATTGCAAAAATGACTTTCCTGTTACCTTGTAGTGGCTGTTTCCCGTTGTCGCTTGTTAGTTGTCGTAGGCGCCTATAGCCGATCGGCATTCTGTGATGAGCATCTACATTTTGTCCGAAACCATAGTTTCTCACTTGCCTTGCACGGTTTCTGACGCGTCTGCTCGGCTTCGTTGGCAGCCTGCATTTTCAATTTAAACACAACGTTAACCACCAAATAACCAAATATCAACACAATACAACAACTTGATAAGTTTTCAAATAAACTTATGAAAGAAATTTTTTTGTTATCCACGTGTGCCAATTTATTCCAATTAATTACATTAAACTAAAACACACTATAACCACAATGTAAAATTTATGCTTACATAAACAGAAAGAAGGCTTTCGGTGGCCTTTTCAGCTTGCTTCTATCTCTCTTTTTAGCTTTGTTCACAGATGCTTGTTTCGCTTGCACCAGATTCTTTCTACACAATACCATAATCCAATAAATTTCATAACCTACTAAAAAAAAAAAAATTATTGAATTGGTTGTCGAGTTGACAAATTATGAACATACATTGTTTATATCATTAGTAATACGTTGTTTCAGGTTCGGCAAAAGCATATGATGCAGACGCGTTAGAAGTATTGCCTACATAAACAGCAAAGTAACCAATGAAAACCTACAACATCACAATACGTTGTGCAACTGAAAAAAATTCTGAGCCATTGTGTACTAAACACGAACAATAATTTTTTTACCTGTTGCAGACCCGTTCTCAAGTGGTCAGCAGAAGCAGATGCTTGTCTATTGACGCCATGTCCTACATTAAGACCCAAACATTAAGCAACTTAACAAAACTGCTTGCGAATGAAGACAGTAAAAACAACAGGTACTACAAACAACCTTCAGAATAGAATGCAGATGCATTAGAAACATTAGCTACATAAACGACAAAGTAATCAATAACAGTTTATAACGTTGTCGTACATTACCTAATTTCAACAAACATTTGAGAGAAAATGTAGTGGATACCAACAACAATTTTTTTTACCTGTTGAAGATCCGGGCCTCATTCGTTGAGCAAAAGGCGATGCTCGTCTGTTAATGACAGGTCCTGCATAAGCAGCAAGACATTCAACAACATAACAAAACGGCTTGCGAATCGAGACAACTATTCACATTTTACCAATATATGCAACACACTGAATTCAACTATTTTTGCAACATGCTTACTGGTTCTTACTAAGGTATGCAATTGGTTGTGTCAAATGGCTTAAAATTGCATATAATGAAAAAGTAAACATATTGCATTAAATGTTTAACATATGTATGTGCATATATGGGTAAAATGTGACTATCACATTGCATTTTGGTGCGCTAAATATGAAAGTAAAAGTATATTTTAACATTAACTAACTTTTGTTAATATCGTGATTTGGGAGTTTTTATGCATTTGACTGCACTAACTATAGCTTTCAACCTGTTTCGCCAATTTGACCCATATTCTCTTTAGTTAAATCTTTTAACTAAAATATACCTGGTAGAGATAACCTATAAACAAAAAAATTCCTCCTCAGACAAACAATATAGCACTTACTTCATGAGTTACAGGAGCATCAAGGTTGATAATATGGCACCGACTTTTCACCGGTTCAAGAATGTCAGCATCATCCTCGCAACATAGGACCAGTTTATAAACATCTGAATAGCAATCAATAATCCACATAAATAAGTTTAAACCTATAACCCTATTCAGATAATATATGTTACTGCATTAACATAAATAAGTTTAAACTTTAGCACTTTACAAACACACATCCAAACACCCCTTTAGGAATTTCAATATTGTGGAAGCACCATATGTTTCAAGATCAATTGGTACCAACAAATAGCATAGTACAATAAGCAAACTGAGTTTTTATCCGTCCAAAATCTGTAAAAAGGAAATATAATAAAAACGAATTACCTTGGTATAAAGAAATTGGCCAGCAACAAAATTACTTCAGAACTCTGAATCGGTAACCGTAGCACTGGTCAAAACCGGGTTTGCTATAAGCCCTGATGCAAACTTAATGCCATGTGGAAGAACAATTTAATTCTGACCAATACACCACTTGTCCTGTAAGTATCAAACGACTGAAATGACAATGTAAGTGCCTGACCACTGGTTCACCATTTTGTTGTGAGGTCTCTTACCATCTAAGCGTTGCTGACGGTCACATGTAAAGTAAGCTACTTGCCTAGCGTAATCAATATTCATATTGAGGCAAGTAGGGTGGTACCTGCAAATACACGAAATAATGATATAAATTACCCACTAAACTGAATAAACTCCGGACCAGACCATCCCCAAAACCTATAATTAGCCATAGCTAAGCTCCAAAAAAACTCACCAAGCTTACGAATCCCATGCACGCACCTCTGCAAATCCACATACCAGTTTCGATTTTGGGAAATTGGAATAGTTAATTCACCTATCATCAAAGTACGAAAGGAAAATCCGTAGGAGTATTCATATACACATGCAAATGTATAAGGTTAAACTTACGAAAAGCATGCATCAGCATGCCCCTGTGAACCATATCCCTGAAGCATATCGTTGAAGCGCATACAACTAAATGAAATATCCGTACAAAGGAAGAAGTAACTAACAGATTTGATGTAATTGCCATATCCGAGTCTAGGCGAGGTCCACCTCCTGAAATCAGTGTCAATCACAAATGAAGAGGAGTTAATCCACTGCACAATTTGCCCCTGTACAAATACAAAATATATAAGATTCATGTATAAGTAGCGTTATACCTTTACACGGGAAAATAACATATAAAGAAAGGTTACATATTCTATCGCTGAAAATCCCAAGAGAGAACTTCCGTAAGAAACTGCGTCAAACAGAATGAAAATATTAGCACCAGCAGAAGAAAATCATAAAAAGATTAAATCCAAATCTTTTGCTGATATTATGTCGACTTGTGGGTACGGACATTTCCATCTATAACTTAATACCATGATAACATAATTTAAAGACATCTAGCTTTCATTCCACTCTTAGCTCGACATTAATTTTATATACTGTATCGTACGCTACTGCTTTCATAAAGGAAAAAAACATCAAAGCTTATACGCGTTATTGGTTCTGCAAATTGCTCTGCTTTATCCGTTAATCACCAAAAAGGCATAGAACTTTCCAAATTTCAAATTGGTGTTGAAAGAGCCCAAAAAAGTAGTTTAATATCTGATTTATATGATCATTCCTATTTGGTAGACGATTATATCATCCAAATGGAGTAGTTTCTATATCATCCATCAACTCATTTCTACGCAACTACCTAGGTACGACCATCATCTAGTAGTTCTGTGTTAAACACTATAATATTAATATTGGCGTAAAGTTTATAACGTAGCAGTAGCTATACTGCTTGTACAACAACTTATTTTTAGCTTCCTACTGTTTTGCCTAAAAAAAATGACTATTATACATATACGGTCTAATCTGGGATCATACAAAAAGTAACATAAGCTATCAAAGAAGAATTTAAGTTTGAGTCAATAAGAAAGGCACTACCTTCTCTTATGGACTGTAAACTCCCGTGGCTGCAAGCAAAGTTAGCTGGCAAGGCAAATTGGAAACGATCTCAGTTTTAATCGAACCCCCAAATGCACCCATTTCTTTATCCAAATGCAACGACTTCAGCCACCATTTCAGGACCCAAATCAACCCTTCTTTTCAGACCATGTTTTAACATGTAAACACCCTGACTCCAGCCCCCAAAAATTGACCTGCAAGTAGCCAATGAGAGATTATGAGTTAGAAGCATTCCACATAATTCTTTAAAGTTGCATATAAAACTGAACCGAGAACTAATATATATTATGAGTTAAAGATGTAACTCTGCCATATGTCGTATACCCATTACCTAATCCAAACACCCCTAAGTATCACAGATAAACCATTACCTTGTCAAACGTATACCCATTACCTAATCCAAACACCCCTTATTTTATTTTAAGCCCAAAATAAGCCAATCCAAACTGGAAAGTGGTTGTTTCATCAATAACCTCATTAACTTTGTTATAAGGCCATAAAATAAAATAAAAAAAATAATAAGCAAATCCAAACACCCCGATCTAACATGGGTTTTGTAAAAATCTGATAAAGATTGGATAAAAATCCAATATTTTTATCTACACATATATTAAATCCCAATTCAAAATCAGAAAGCCCTAATCTTTACCACCCATGACAAAAAGCAGAAAATCAAAATATAATATCAAATCTACATAGATCTCATATGCTTACCTGTTTATGTTTGAGCTCTGGGAGCTGTGATGGGTGTTGAGATTGTTCCTCCGGACATGATGGGAGATGAAGAAAGTAGAAGCTTCCAGTGCTATGAGACCGCCGTAGTATAGTTATCGAAGAGAAAAGAACCGGATCGGCCAAAAAACAGGCCGGAAAAGCGAGGTAAAAGTGGCCCAGTAATTTTGGCGGGAAAAGCCCGACGCAAAACGGCGTCGTCGTCACCGGTTTTAATATATACTTATAATGTAAACATTCTCGTCCTTAATGGATCGACTGGATCTCAAATCCAATCTCTTCTTACAATCGGCGTTTAGTAATGTGTGCTTGTCGAATATTACCTCCGTCTCAAAATAAGTGTCAGATTTAAGTTTTTGAAGTTTTTTTTGTTCAACTTTGACTGTAAATACTTTTATGTGTTATATAATACTTGATGAAAAATATATGAATAAATTGGGTTTCAAATGTATTTTAATTGGTATAGTTTTTATCAAGTATTATATAACACAAATAAAAATACTTAAAGTCAAATTTGAACAAAAAATACTTTAAAAAGTCAAAACTGACACTTATTTTAGGGCGGAGAGAGTATTATAAAAGCAATGGTCAAAATTTATGGCATGTTAAGGTTTACATAACTTATATATTTAGTTCAACAATAAATTTATATTTATACATATTATTATAGGGATAATGAGTTTTAAATGTATAAAACTTTCCACTGAGTTGTGTATCAAACTTTTAATTTAAAAGGTGATTAAGGTTTTTTTGTTAGAGTTATTTACATAAATAGTCCTTGTAGTTAGGACCAAATTGCAACGTTAGTCCTTAACGTCAGTTAAAGTTATTTACATAAATCGTTGTCGGACAATGGGTCGGGTGCCACGTGGACCAATGAGAAGGTGCCACGTGGCAAGGATAATTTATCCTCAATTTTGGTCTTGCTGGGATTCGAACCCGGGGTGGGAGTGTGGGGGACGAGAGTGATAACCAGTGGGATTGGCATAGCTGTCACTCATTATATGTAAAATTTAATATATAACCCTTCTTATGATATTATCCTCAAAGAGACTCGTCATTGACTAAATGAAATGGTTTTTTTTTTTTTTTTTTTTTTTGGAGTAAACTACACTATTCGTCCTTGTGGTATGCGTTGACCGACATATTTCGTCCTTTGACCAAAAAAATTGCACCGTCCGTCCTTAAATGCGAAACGTTATGTATCGTTAGTCCCTCACTCTAACTGGCATCACTAACGGTCGTTATACCTCATCCACTCGAGGGTATTTCAGTCTTTTCCCAACCATAAGGACCAACGGTGTAATTTACTCTTTTTGCCCCTCCTTTTGACTTCATCTTCTTCATTTATATATCTTTATCTTCCATCATCATCACCCACCACCATTCTACCTTTTTTTTTCCTTTCATCTTCTTCTTCACCAATCCCATCACGCATCAACCACCGATCCAAATACACTACTTTCTTTTTTCATCATCTTCTATCGCCACCACCCTAAATACATCACCAAAACATTAAACCCTCAATTAACTTTTACATATTTAATTGTAAACTCATAAAATGACACCTAAAATAATTTACATTGTAAGCACATGTTCACATTCCCAATGTGATATAAAAACCCCTTGATGTCACTTATTATTCTTCTACTAACAATAAAAACAATAATTATAAACCCTCATTTCACATACATTAACTATTACTCCCTCAGTCCCAAAATTATTGTCCCATAACAAAAAGCACATTCTTTTAGAAAAACATCACTATCACTACTTTATCTCTTTTACTTTTTTGCCAAATAACAAGTTTACCCTTAACCAATTAATTAATACTTCATTAAAGTTTGTAATATTAATTTCAATCAAGGGTAATATAGTAAACTTTACCAAACTCCACTACCTATTCACTTTTCATTTTTGGTATGGGACAATAATTTTGGGACGCCCAAAATGAAAAAATGGGACTATAAAATTGGGACGGAGGGAGTAAGATTTAAACAAAACTACAAAAATGTAAATGTAATAAAGTAAAGAAGAAAATGGGATTTTTGGATCTATTCAAGGACTCACGGCACTATCATAAATCTTGATCCATTTCGTGGTGCGGGTCGACTGTGATGGTGCGGGTCAGCGATGGTGGTGGTGCCTGTCAACGGCGGAGGCTGAGAAGGATGGTGGTGGTCTTGTGGAGGTTTCGATATGGTTGGCCTTTCATGGGTCTATGGTGACGGTGGTGGTTGATGATGGTTTTGATGACAGTGGGTCTATGGTTTTTTATTATTTTACTTTTAAAGGTTTTAGGATAAAAGAACTTGATGAAAATTAAGATGAAGAAATGGGTTATAAGAGTTTGATGAAAATGAAGGGCCCGGAATTAATGGTGTGTGGATGTAATGTAGAAGATGAAGTAGATAGTGAAGATCTATAAAATATGCATATGAAACGGTGGAGTTTTTATATAATAGAGATGAAAAGCTGAGAAGTTGTTGCTTTTGATTATCTATTTTAATGTAGTAATCTTTAGTACAATGGTAAAGAACTTGAAATTTGTTTCTAGTTATACTTAGGCCTTTCAGGATTATGTTTTTTGGATTAAAAATGTTGGTTTTGTTGTTTATAGATATGTGAACCACCTACTTATCCTGCTGAATTTATTGTTTCTAGTTTTGAATTTGGGTGTTTGATCTGGTTATTGTTGTGTGTATTTTTATGTTTGTATAGTTACATGAAGATGAAGATGAAGATGATAATGAATTTGTGGTTTCATTTGTAAGTGCTAGAAAAGGAGGAGTAGGTGGAGTGAGAAGGGCAAAATGACTATCTTACCCTTAAGTGTGATGACTTAACGAGCGTTACTGAGGGTCGTTAGTAGGAGGGACCAATGGTAGATAGGGCTGTAAACGAGCCGAGCTGAGCCGAGCCAGGGTAGGCTTGGGCTCGGCTCGTTTAAAAATCGAGTCGAGCCGGCTCGGCTCGTTTATTTATACGAGCCGAAAAGTTGAGCTCGGGCTCGGCTCGTCAAATACTCGAGCCAGCTTGTGGCTTGTCGAGCCCGCTCGTTTACATTGAATGGGATATACTTTAACATAAAAAAACAAAAAATAAGCTACACGATTTTAATCCAGGTCAAAATGTCAAATACTAATTCAATTCTAATAAAAATTAGTTCTGCAGTTCTGCAATATGGCCATCAAAGTAATTAACAAAATAACAGACTTGAGTTTCTTTCATCTAGAAGTTAACAAAATAGCATTTCCAAAAACTTGAATTACTCTTTCATCTAGTTGTATATATTATATTATATATAACTAAAGTTTATATATATATATATATATATATATATATATATATATATATATATATATATATATATATATATATATATATATATATATATATATATATATATATATATATATATATATATATACGAGCCAAACGAGCGAGCTAACGAGCGAGCCAACGAGCGAGCTAACGAGCGAGCTACGAGCCAAGCCGACGTTGGCTCGGGCTCAGCTCGTTTACAAACCGAGCCGGCTCGACTCGACTCGTTTATAAACGAGCCGATTTCGAGCGAGCTTTTTTCGAGCGAGTTTCGAGCAAGCCACGAGCCGCGAGCTTTTTGAACAGCCCTAATGGTAGATAACGTTTCGCACTTAGGGACGGACAGTGCAATTTTTTTGGTCAAAGAACGAAATGTGTCGGTCATCGCATACCACAAGGACGAATGGTGTAGTTTACTCTTTTTTTTTTCCTTTTTTTTTTTTCCTTTTGTTATTATTATGATATTATCAGTAGTTAACCAAAATCTCGATCTATTTGACTATCTCAACATATTGACATACTGTATCTTGTAACAATGTTGAGTTTCCCTTTAACTAGTTTGAATTTCAGCTTTTGGAAGTTATCCGTTTGTTCTAGTTTGCTCCATGACTCAAGCAATAAAGTTGACAAATTTTACATATTAACTTGAAAGAAAAATATAAAATACAAATTGACTTTAAAAAAGAAATTGCATGATGGATAACAAAATCTTTGAATCGTTCCTATGATCCTATCATTTACAAATTTGCACGATTATGGTCATCGAAGAGATTAATTCAAATAACGACCAATAGTATAGATGCATGTTCATTCTCTTATTTTAAGCAGTAAATAACAAGTCTTTCAATTCCATTTAGTTTAGACATGTTAAACAGCCACTAATCTTGAACATCATTTGTATATACCTACATACTAACCTATAAATATAGTGTTCCAAACAGGGGCGGATCTATTTGAGGGCCGGGGGGGGGGGGGGGGGGGGGGGGGGGGGGGGGGGGGCCAGGGCCCCCCCTGGTTTTTCGCTCCGTAGTGTTAATTTATCCGTATTTCGTCCGAAAAAAATTATATTTACTAAGTCGGCCCCCCCGAATTAGAAGACCCTAATATAATGAGAGGACAAAAAAAATTCCGGCCCCCCCTACTAAAAACTTCAAGATCCGCCACGGGTTCCAAAATGAAAACTCGATCAACATCGCAATAACTGATATATATGTTGTGATTTACATATTAGGTTTTTACTTAAAATTTAATTCTTTTTGAAAAATATATATGGTATTCATTCTAATTGATTGTGCATTTAGTTCTTTGGAAATATTCTTCAAATAGGCTTGTTACTCATGAACCAAAGTAGAATATGATATATATAATGTCGTAATCAAAAGGTTTACTTTGTGCAATAATTTAATTCTATATACATCATGCATCTTGCCCTATTAGCTTGGTATCACGGTATGTAGTTTGACATTTATCCTTGATGGGTGGCAAACTCGTATTTCATGTGAGTAGTTTGTCAACCTTAATTAATTAATTTTGTAAATGTTGTTTACTAGTCTGCTAGACAAGTTTGCATAAAATTGAGGTTTGGTTTATTACTTATCATTTGCATTTTTGGTCTGCACAAACTTTTGGGACAGTTTATTACTTATCATTTGCATTAAGGTTCGGTTTATTAGGGTGTTGGCAATGCCTCACCGACTCTCTCTCTCCCATCACTCACTCTCAACCAATCCCCTTCTGCCACATCATTTTTTCTCTCTCCTATCACTCACCCATCACTCACCAATATTTTTACTAGCAATGCATCACTCACTACAAAACTCATCACTCACCCCAAAATTAATTCCCAACGTTCGAAAACAAAGAAATAATTGGTTCGGTCCCGCTAGTGAGATGGTCACTAGAAATCCTCCCGTCCCGTGGTTTTTGGGCAAGGCGGCGGTGTTCCCTCTAGTGACCGGTGCCGTGCAGCTTGGTCACTGGGACGATGCCAATACCCTCACTTATCATTTGCAAATTTGAACAAAAAAATACTTTAAAAAGTCAAAACTAACACTTATTTTAAGACGGAGAGAATATCATAAAAGCAATGGTCAAAATTTATGGCATGTTTAGGTTTACATAACTTACATATTTAGTTCAACAATAAATTTATATTTATACATATTATTATAAGCTTGTAAAATATTATAAAAGCGCTTGACAACACACAATACAAGCTTATATAACTTATGTCATAAACTTGCAAGCAATGTTGCCAAAGGCTATTAAGGAATCTAACATGCCTACTTTTAATTGTATCATTTCCTCCTTATTTATAACCACCTCTCACAGGCTACTTTCCTTCACTATGCGATGTGGAATCTAGCCAAAATTATGTTATGATGGTATACTCGTTGTTATCCAACTAGCAGGGTACCCGCGCAATGCGGCGGCGGGTACCCGGTGATTAATTTTGTGGCAAGCAAATATTTTTCAGTTGTACGTTTTTTATAGCAATAACTTTACGAATGAATAACAACTTTTGTTATAGATTTTTATTAATATACAGGGCGGTTACTAATGAAATGCGTTTTGTTACTAATGATGGGCTTTTTAATACTGAAATGCGTTTTGTTAAGGATTTAATAATTTGTACGTTTATAGTTGAAATAAAATTAGTTTAAGTTTTAATGGTAGTCCAGCATTTTACTTAATAATCCAATTGACATAACCAAAGGGGTCATAAGCTAAAAATATTTTACCCATTAATGATTGCCTTGATGCACAATGTAAACAGCACTGTTTATGTTCATTTTGAACATAAGAGCTACAGTATCGAGCTACAATATCGAGCACCGTAGCAGCACTGTTTATTAAAATATTAATTTTCTGCATTTTTAATATAATAGCATAATTGCCCGCGCGTTGCTGCGGGGCAATTGATTTTTGTGTGGCGTTGTTTATGTATTATGTTTTCCGATATGTTCGTTTGCAAGTTTTATGCCAAATAAATTAACTTCGAAAAAGTTATACGTATTTATAGTTGTTTTTATTGGAAAAATTATTTCGTGAACAATGGCGAAGGTTTCGTAATTTTTTGAACCCGTTTGCTATGTCGAATGAGCCCCGGAGTGTTTTCGTGAAAAGAATTGCCAAAGTGGCAGAATTGGTCCCTCCGCCCCTAAGTTTCGTTTCACACCCCCACATTTCCAATTTTCACTTTGGTCTCTCCCTTATATAAACCATTTTTATTTATTTTATTTCATTAAAATTAAAAACACACACACACACAACTCTTTTCTCTCTCTACATCCTCGCCGGAATTTTCATCATGTCCGGTAACAGCAGCAGTTTCCGGCGGTCGCCGTCGCCGGAATATTTTCCGGCGATTTTTTTTTCTTGCCGATTTGATAGATCGGTTAACCCTTATCATTTCTGGAAACTTTGAGCCCTCGGCTCCCACCACAACACCACCCACGCGCCACGACCGCCGCTGTCACCACCACCGAGACACCACCACCACCTCTCACCTTCATTCCTTCTCGATAAAACCCCTCACGCGCCTTCCCCGTCCCCCTTTTATAATTATTTTGCGAACCCTAATTTTTGTAACTTTTAATTAATCCGATTTTTATACAAAACCTTTTATAAAAACGTTTTAAAAACCTTCAAACCATGTGGATCTATCGTTTTTAGCCGCGACTCGCGGTAGATAAGGTAAGGCGTGTTTAAGTTTGCATGTGTTGGTGAGAACTGATTAATATGAAGTTTTATTTTTACATGTATATGTGTTTACTTATGATGTTCAAGTTAGTGATTTGTTTATGTTTTAGACTAACGATGATACATGATGATAATTGAGCATGTATGACTTTTTGTGTTGCTTCATAGCTACTAATCTTGGTCTTGTATGGGTGTCGTAAGTGTTGTTAGAAAGATGATTAACATTAGAGATCGGCTTCCAGTTAGTTTTGATGATTGGTTGGATAGGACGACACTCGAAGCCGGGTTGGTCTCGTACACCCACAATAATTTTCGCAAGTGGTTTTTGAACAAGAACAAGAGTTCGAGCTGGGAAGATTAGGTGGACTGGCTAAGCGGAGTGGCATGCCATTTAGAAGATCGTATTCGGTTTACATATATACTATTTTCTTTGTAAAAAACGGGTTCGTAGAAACTTTTTATCATTAGTAGTTTTTATTAAATTTTGTCTATCCAAAGTTTTAAAATGACATTTAGAAGTTCGTATTCGGTTTACATACTACTTTTTAATAAACAAAACACAACCTCCTTAAACCATATCAATCAATCAAGTGTATCTCCATCGTATTAAAAGTAAGATTATAAAAATAGTTCATCATGTTCTTATCCTAACCAATACAATCGTTTAAGTTACGCGTCAAAAATACCCCAAGAAATACCGACAAAAAAGGACTTAAAGAAAAAGCCAAACTAAGGCTACATCCTTATTTATCCCCCTTATAAGTCAACTGTATAGTCAGATTTCATGATTTGGATTGAACTCGAAGAGTACATGTAAATCGCGTTGAAGAACAATTACACAACTAGTCGATGTAAATGATAAAAAAACATAAATTACTTTACCCATACAGCTTAAAATTAAGAGAAAATGTTTTATGATGTATCATACTTGATACCATTTATTTTTCTTTTATATCGAACAAATTTTTTTTCTTGTGCACTTTTCTTTCAAATTCATCCTTCTTGATGTACTTTATGACATTTTTGCCCTTCGAAAAATAAAAATTCCTATTAGCTGAGAGGGGCAAAAATGTTACAATATACCCCAAAAAGACCGAATTTGAAAGAAAAATACTCGTATAACGAAAAAAATTTGTTCTATACCAAGAAAACAAAATTGTGGCAAGTATGATATCTTTATAAAACATTTGACCCAAAATTAACAACCGACCAAAAAAAAACTTGGATGGTTTGGTTTAGTTCTCTTAAAACTCCACTCTTCCACATATATACAAAAGGAGATGATTTGCACACTTTATTTATTTATTTATTTGAACATTTCATTGTACAAGCAGTTTTAGCAAAGTATGAGCTTGATACAACTACTTAAAACTAGGGGTGGCAATTCTCGACATGACACGATAAACGATACGAACCCGACACGAAGTTAAACAAGTTTGGGTTGAGGATAAACAGGTTTGGGTCAAAAATAGGTCAATCCATCTAACCCGTTTAATAAACGGGTCGTGTTTTGGTTGAGTAATTATTAAACAGGTCTACCCGTGAACTCGTTTAAGTATATAAACATCTAAAAATAATATATATATATATATATATATATAACTTGAATTTCATATTGGATTTAGATTAAATGTATTTTGTTATGTACTTAATATGAGTGAATTATGATTATAACTTATATATCGTTGAAATTGTCGTATAGTTATATGTATGTTATTTTTATCAATTTTCAAATCCTTATAACATTTTCGCATTTGAACTAGTTAAATCGACAAACCACCAACCTTATTAACCGGTTGACATGTTTACTTAAACAGGTGAAACGGGTCAGAAACGGGTTACACGTTTTATGCATGTCTGGGTTTAGGTTGAGTTTCTTGACATGATTAATAAATGGGTTGTGTTTGGGTCGATGTTATAATAACCGCCAACCCGCGAACCCGAATAGGTCAACCCGAACACGACTCGATTGCCACCCCTACTTAAAACGTGAGGTGGAGTGTCATGTTACTATTCATTTTCGTATTTTTACTATTTACTTTTACTATTCATTCCCGAATTTTTTTTTTCATTCATCATGACAAGAGAGTTGATACTCGACGGGTCGTCCTGACGACGTACGTAGAATCCATTCAGAACCGATTTCGCAAAACCATGTCTGAGATTTTCGTTTAGGTTTAAACGACATTTGAGCATCCCGATATATCCATACGACATTGCAAACAAGAGAAAAATGTGTTTTTCACATCGTACGACATTTTCACAAGTTTTGGATTTTTACATTTTTCGGTTCTGCGTTTTACGCGATTTACGCGTTTTAAGCCTACGATTTTAGGTTTTTACGACGTTTAAGCAACCCGATGAAACTTATCACTCATTTTATATACTAATATGAATTATAATGATAAGTTTAATCATTTATACAAGTTTCATATTTCTACGATACCCGGTTTTAATTTTCGTGATTTAACGACTTATAGTTAGCGATTACCGGGACCAAAACTCACTCTGTAACTTATATAAGGCCAAGTTTCATCCACCTAGTCCCTCCCCCTTAAACCATATCAATCAATCAAGTGTATCTCCATCGTATTAAAAGTAAGATTATAAAAATAGTTCATCATGTTCTTTATCCTAACCAATACAATGTTTAAGTTGCGCGTCAAAAATACCCCAAGAAATACCGACAAAAAAGGACTTAAAGAAAAAGCCAAACTAAGGCTACATCCTTATTTATCCCCCTTATAAGTCAACTGTATAGTCAGATTTCATGATTTGGATTGAACTCGAAGAGTACACGTAAATCGCGTTGAAGAATAATTTCACAACTTAAAGTCGATGTAAATGATAAAAAAACATAAATTACTTTACCCATACAGCTTAAAAATTAAGAGAAAATGTTTTATAATGTATCATACTTGCCATAATTTTTTTTCTTTTATATCAAACAAATTTTTTTTCTTATAAGGGTACTTTTCTTTCAAATTCGTCCTTCTTGATGTATTTTATGACATTTTTGCCCTTCGAAAAATAAAAGTTCCTATTAGCTGAGAGGGGCAAAAATGTTACAAAATACCCCAAAAAGGCCGAATTTGAAAGAAAAATACCTGTATAATGAAGAAAAAATATATATATACCCAGAAAACAAAATTATGGCAAGTATGATATCTTTATAAAATATTTGACCCAAAATTAACAACCGACCAAAAAAAAAACTTGGATGGTTTGGTTTAGTTCTCTTAAAACTCCACTCTTCCACATATATCCAAAAGAAGATTATTTGCACACTTTATTTATTTATTTGAACATTTCATTGTACAAGCAGTTTTAGCAAAGTATGAGCTTAATACAACTACTTAAAACGTGAGGTGGAGTGTCATGTTACTATTCATTTTCATATTTTTACTATTCACTTTTACTATTCATTCCCAAAATATTTTTTTTCATTCATCATGACAAGAGAGTTGATACTCGACAGGTCGGCCTGACGACTTACGTAGAATCCATTCAGAACCGGTTTCGCAAAACCGTGTCTCTGATTTTCGTTTAGGTTTAAACGATATTTGAGCATCCCGATATGTCCATACGACATTGCAAACAAGAGAAACATGTGTTTTTCACATCGTACGACATTTTCACAAGTTTTGGATTTTTACATTTTCCGGTTTTGCGTTTTACGCGATTTAAGCGTTTTAAGCCTACGATTTTAGGTTTTTACGACGTTTAAGCAACCCGATGAAACTTATCACTCATTTTATATATTAATATGAATTATAATGATAAGTTTAATCATTTCTACAAGTTTCATATTTTTACGATACATGGTTTTAAGTTTCGTGATTTAACGACTTACAGTTAACGATTACCGGGACCAAAACTCACTCCGTAACTTATATAAGGCCAAGTTTCATCCACCTAGTCCCTCCCCCTTATCCATGGCCGGCCATATGGTGAATCACCAAGCCTTGGTGGCTTGGTGATGAGCCTTGGAAAGTTTTGTGGTCAAAATACTTACGAGTATGTATTTACTTATCAAATATCTAAAAGTCTTTAAGTATTGCACCTCCTTTGACTAAACCAAGGCTATATAAACCCCTCCCCCTCTCTCTTGGTCGTTCACAACATCACACACACAAAAACACTCTTCATTTGATTTCCAACTTCAAGTATTACTACAAATTTCAAGCGCCAAGTTCACCACATCAAGTCCTTAGCAATCTTTGGTGATTCTCTTGAGTTTAAATCCACTCAAGTCACCAATGCCCTATCAAAAACAAGTCTATGGTTTTATGTGAAAGTCTTGCTTTGAAAACTAGTTATAAACCAAGTATGTTATGCTATATAAATAGACAAAACCATGAACCTAAGACCTTAAATGAAACCATACAGTTATAGAAGAGATCAAAACAAAAAGAGTTAAATGTTAAAAAACGTACGCAACTATACGTGAAATGTGGTTTTACGTAGTCAACTAAAAACCTTCCCAAATTTTTAGTTAAACTCAAGAATACCCCCTAGAAAACGCATCATGTGACCAAATTAGCTGGTAACAAGTTTTATTTACATATAGCATTTATTTCTAATTCCAATCTGGAATTACAAATCACTATTTGTCTTCCCCACTACATGCCTCCATAAAAGCTCCACACGCCCATGAAAGTATGAGGTTTAGATACGAGGATCCCATATTATAATCCAAACTTATCCTAAGTTTTTCCCCAGCTTTACCCCACACCATCTTATTTTAACGTCAGTGTCAAAAAAGTGGTCCAAACCCTAAATTGTAAGAAGGTTAAATTCATTCAATTGATTGGTCCATTCCACAATTGGAGGGGACACAAGGTATATTCCATGTTTATTTTAACATCTTCTTACCCCATTTGAATAATTTTAATTATATTTACTGAAAATATAATAATTTTTTTGTTTTCCTGAATTTGGTGTATATAGGCTAAATTTTTGTTATATGTTCTAACAGGTGGGATATGATTAACATACCACTTGATGTAGTGTTCAAAATACACTACAATGGTGTGTTTATGTTTGACCCTTTAAGGTATGATTATGGTAGGAAGTTAGTAATGGAGGCCTCATCGAATGATAGGATTATGTTTAGTCCACTGTTAGACTTGTTAGTACCAAGGTGAAGCAAAATATATGGGCATTGTATTACTGCATTCCTGGACTAGATATTGATAGTGGGGGCTTGAAAATAATTGAAAGGGATGTAGATGTACATGCATTGTATGATCATGCTAAACGGCATAAGGTGGTTCAACTTTTTCTAGCTCATTCCCCCCAAAATTTGGCACCGTATTACCACCAGAATTTGTGTTTAGAAAGCTCAGACTCCAAAGTTACATCCAAAAAAAGACAACACGATAAACTGAAAAAGGATGCATCTGAGTTGTCTGCTGATCAGTTGATTGCCTGGGCTGAGGAAGAAGAACATAGTCCATACCTTAGGTCTTCCCCCCCCCCCCCTTTAAGAATATGCCTCTTAGAATAGACTTTGAGGGAAAGGTTACTTTTTTTAGAGTCTGGAATCATGAAGATGAGCATGCTTATGATTACCCATTCCTCACTGAGGATGAGGTGTATAAGGAGTACGGTGTTGAAGTGGATAAGATTTCGGAGTATGTGGACGTTGAGGATACGCGGAAAAACAATGAGGTTCAACCTGATATTGTAATGAAGGATACGTAGGATAACAATGGCGTTGAAGATGCTGTTTTTCACCAAAGAGATCCAAGTGTTGAAGTTGTCGAGAATATGGCTCAACAGGATAACCATGATCAGGATGCTTCAAATGACAACATTGATGAAGTTGTGATTGCTAGGCAAAAGAAATTAGATAAGGGTAAGTCTGTAATGACAGGAAAGGAAAAGCGAAAATCAAAGTCTACAAATAACGTATGTCGTGCTTCTGGTATACACATTAGGGAGAACACCAACCCGGTGACCTCACAAACTGATAGTGAAGATAATGTTGATACGACTCTTGATACGAGTGATAACGACTCTTCTGGGTACGAGTCGTACGAGTCGTCTGTTGAGTCGGATAAGTCTTATGATTACTTAAGTAATGGGGAAGACGAGGTAATTCAGTTGAGAAAGCGTTACTTGGAACGGAAACATGCAACTGCTGATGATGAAGACGCGGAAGAGGCACATTTGGATGAGTCTTGTGATGACTCTGAGTCTTCTGCTTCTTATAATTTAGGGCCGTTAGTAAAGGACCATGAGAGACACATGACAAATTTATTGAAGAAGTTAAGAGGTAACGGAGTGGGGTTAACAGACCCATTTGCGGCTGTGGAGAATTGTAAAAACAATGACAAGTACCCTATTCATGATGACCAAACTCATTGGAGATTGAAGAAACCTAAGGTACGTGTCACACATTTTCTATCTATGTTATGTGTAGCAACTTCAATATTCCTATCTTATAAAACTGACACTGTAATTTTTTGTTATCTTGTAGTCACAGCTTGGGGAGAAGTACGCAAATGCAGACAGTTTTAAAGAATGCCTTACTCAATATGCTTTGGCAAACGGGTACTCACTATGGCTAGAGCGGAGCACAAAAAAAGAAGTGATAGCAAGGTGTGGACAACGTAAAGAGAAGCTCAGGGATCCAACTAAGGGAAAAAGGGCAAATTTCAAGAAGTGACCTTCTGAGAATGCGGGCAACAAGGATTTCCCTTGGAGATGTTTCGGAAGGATGCTGCATGGAGAAGGTAGTTTTTAGGTTATATCTTTGCGTGATACCCATAGTTATGTAAGAAATTTTGAATTTGGGAGGCTAGTAACGTTTAAATGGATAGGTAGGGCATTCAGTGATAAGATTAGGATGAATCCTAAAATCAGTATAAATGACATAAAAGAACTAGTCTTTAAGAAATACAAATGCAAAGTAACTCGTGCCCAATGCGAGAACGCTAAGGTATTTGCATTGAACGAAAGGGATGCAACTATCCAAGATCATTATGGCATGCTTAGGTCTTACGCAAGGGCTTTACTAGACTCAAACCCATGGAGTACTGTCAAAATTGGTGTGACAGTCAATCCCGATGAAAAGGCCTACTTCGATAGAATGTATGTATGTTTCCGAGGTTTGAAGGAAGGTTGGAAGTTAGGTTGTCGTAGTATTCTAGCTTTAGATGGCTGCTTCTTAAAGAAACCAAACCAGGGGGAGATATTGACGGCAGTAGGTAGGAATGGGAATAACCATATATTCCCCGTGGCATGGGCTGTTGTAACAGTCGAGAACAAAGACAACTGGACATGGTTTTTGAGCTTATTGGGAGATGACTTGGACATACCAAATGGACATGGTGTTACACTAATGTCTGACCAGCACAAGGTACGTCTTTCTTGTACAATTTATTTCTTGTAAAAATATTTAAAAAATGAAAACTTGGTAGACTGTCTCTAGTTATTACACCACACATTGTTTCATCTTATTACAGCAATACTATAATTAATGGTGTGTTTGAATAGTTATTACACAATACAGTGTCTGTAATATAAAACGTGTTATGTAATATGTGTTAAACCTTTTCTTGTAGGGGTTGATTGAAGCCGTGAAGGAAGTTATGCCACTTGCAGAGCACCGACAATGTGCTCGCCATATATATGAAGGCTTCAGAAAACAATTCAGCGGTGTCGAGTTTAGAGGTCTCTTCTGGGCAGCTTCAAAATCCTCATACTTACAACAACATAACAAGATTATGGAAAAAATAAAGAGAGCCAATCCCAAAGCATTCGAGTATTTGCAGAAAAAAGATCCTAAGACCTGGTCCCGAGCGTTTTTCAGGGAAGGCGTATGTTGTGAAGCAGTGGAGAATGGTTTTAGCGAATGCTTCAACGCAGTTTTGGTTAGTGTCAGGCACAAACCAATTATAACAATGTTGGAGTCAATTCGAGTGATTGTAATGGAGAGAATGAATACTATGCGCTCATTGATGGAAAAGTGGACCGGTGACATATGTCCAAACATTCAGAAGATTTTGGAATTTTCTAAGGATCAACAAAGGTACATATTATCCTGTCAGTAAGTACTATTATTTAACCATATGAATAATCTGATGAAGTGATTGCTTTGTAGGTTTTGGCATGTAATTCCAAGTGGTGAGAACAAATTTGAAGTTAGGAAGGGTTGTGACGCTTTCAAGGTTGATGAGCCGAATAGGAAATGCTCATGTCGAATGTGGCAACTTTCAGGTTTGCCTTGTACCCACGCAATAGCGTCTATCTTTAAATTAAATAGAATGGTTGAGGAGTACGTGCCAGATTGTTTTAGGAAGGATAGGTACATGTTGACTTACAGCCAATACATGCAACCTGTTGACGGTATTGACTTTTGGCCCGATTGTAGTAACCTGTCTAGGATTTTGGGTCCCATTATAAAGCGAATGCCCGGTAGGCCTAAGAAAAAGAGGGTCAGGGCAACCCATGAACCATCGGGGACTACGGGTACTAGGATTAGAAAGGTCGGGGTTTCAATGAGTTGTAGGAATTGTGGCCAAACTGGGCATAACAAAGCAGGATGTCATAAAGCACCCACCCCTCCGGTCCCAAAACCGAAGAAAAAACCAGGAAGGCCGAAAAAGAAAGAAACAGTTGAGCGTACCTTAGTTGATGAGGATGATATCCCTATGTTTGTAAACAATGAGATAAATGAGTTTGAGATGGGAGAAAGGAATATGAGTGGGAGGTTTGGTGATGGAAGAGTGTTTCATATGGGAAGAATGACTAACAAGAGAGGTGATGGTGGTCGAAAGACCGGTCATGTGAAGATGAGAGGAGGGAAAAGTAGATCTGGTAGACTTGTACCAGCAGAGAGAGTAAGTAGGATGGGTACTTGGTTGGCTACGGATGGTGCACACTCAGATACCATTGAGGATCGTCAACAATTGAATGCATCAGTGCCGCCCACAACCGAAACAGAAAGTAACCCAGAAAACATAGCAGGTACACATTCATTGTCAAAGAAATAGCTAGTCTTTATTTTATAAATTGTCATTTTACATAGACATATGTTAAATGTGAATGCAGTAACACAACAATCACAAGTTGGTGGATCCGTCGGAGTGAGCAGGAACGTTGTAACAAGGTCTAGAAAAGCCGCGCAAGCTGACATTGTTGAAACAAGGATATTAAAGGCTGGGAGGGAAAGCAAATCATTAAAGAAAGGAATGACAAGATCAGAGATTCCAAGACCAGCTAAAGCCAAAGCAAGTGCAGCCCAACAAACAAGCTGCCCAGACGTACCAAGAGCAATTGGATCAACGGGACCTGAAGAAGCAAGGCAAAGTCCAAGAAACAAATCCATTGCTAGGAAATCAAGGTCACTTGTACAACAAATGACACCACCAAGGATGAGTCAACGAGTTCTACAAAAAGAAATTGTTGAAACCTGTAACTGGACCAGGTTCAAGTATCAACGACGAAATACTAGTTGACTAGTAACACTTAGAATCAACTAAGACTGCACATATTTTGTTTAACTGTTGTATGTGCTTAAAAACATAAGGTAGAATGCTAATTATGTGTAATTAAGCTGCCCTATTTTGTCCACAAAAGGGCGTAATGTAGTTAGGTTATGAACGTACAATAGTGCAGCAATTCTTGCCACTATTGTGACTTGTAAGATAGCTAAAGTAGTGCTGCTGTATATGCCACTACAAAGCCCTATTTTGTACACAGAAGGGCAATGTACAAAAACTTAGAAGGATGTGTTCTTATTGTAACATACTAACCTGCATTGCAGAAACTATTTGTGTTATGAAAGAACATATGTTCGTATAAGAAATTGTCATTTTATTTATGTCTTGAGTTTCTGGTAAGGTAATAATTCTGGTAAGGTAATAATGATACATAGTTTGTTGTAGTTTGAATGAGATATGTGCAGCTATTAATTGTCAGGTTTTCATGACATAAGTATCCTCTTGTACTCATCAGGCTCACCAAGTTTACAAGCTACAACAACCAAAACCATCACCAAAAGACAACAACAAATAGAACCCCATGGTAGTTACAAAAGAAACAAAACATAATGTAAATTACCTTTCATGTATTACTGGCAACAAAATGGACCTTTCCATTGATTAACTAGTTCATACAAAACAGAAAGTTACATTGCTTAACTAGTTCATAACCTAACTACATTACATCATTACAAGAAAATGGTCCTTTACAACAACATTAAGTACTTAAAAGTAGATTATATCAAGAACTACTTGCTAACGGACACCACAATAACATATGCAAGCAAAACCACCAAGACAATGATCAAAGATGTGGAACCAACGAAGAGTATGTCATACAATTTACCCTTCACCTTTAACTCATTCAAATCTTTGTAAATGACTTCCATGGGTAGTTGACATGAAGAGTTGTTTGCAACTTGATTATCCGCATCATCTTGGTGAGTAAGGGTGTCTACCTTGCACTCCAAAAACTGGTTATCCTTATACAACTTGTACACAAGGTCCTTGTAGTATTGTGAAGGTAATTCATCATCAAGAAATCCATAAACATCACATTTTTTGTCTTTATTCTATGACAATAACACCAGTAAACATAAATCAATCATCAAAAATACAAACAAGTTATGAATATGGTTAAAAGTTGGAAACTTACACGTGTGGGACATCCTTTGAATCTTCGACCTGGATTATCAGGAGTCCAAGCAACTTGTTCATATATTGGGAAATTGCAACTACAATGACTCATACGAGCAATTTCTTCTTTGGTATATCTCCTTCTATAATAACGACTTGTTGAAGGAGATGAAGACATTACAAGAATTTAATTGTAACCTCGTTCTTGTGAATTGTTGTAATTCGCAGAAATTGAATTAGGGTTCTTGGTGAGTGAAGGATGAAGAAGAAGAGGGTTTGAGGGAATATTGGGGTTAGGGGTATTTCTATTATTTAATTTTACACGTGGATCAAAAATAAGAAAAATTGAAATGCCAAAGTGGCATCAACCGGCTGAAGTGGAAAAAACGGGCTGCAAAGGTCACTTTGTGCGTTTTCCAGGGGGTTTTCATGAGTTTACCTAAAAATTTGGGAAGGTTTTTAGTTGACTACGTAAAACCACATTTCACGTATAGTTGCGTACATTTTTTAACATTTAACCCAAACAAAAACGTAGCAATTGGAATCAACCAAAACGAGCTTGTGGTTTTAAAGTTACGCCTAGATAAGTTACTAAAAGGAATATCGATTTTTGGCGAAAAAGGGGTCTGATCAGAAACTAAAAACACGATTTTGACCACTTTAGAGTCCGAATCAATAAAAATGTAAAACATGAAAGTTGTCCGGAATGATGTTTTACGTCAAGTCTCGAGAGATCTCGGCCTGAAAACACACGAGGTGGGCTGGGCAGTAGGGCCTGTTTAAACCCGAACATATAATTTTCCAAAAATCTTTTCTTGTACGACCTAGTTCCCGAGCTCTTTATTTCACGAAACTTCACAGATTTCATCATATACTATTGAATATCATTTTTATCAAATAATATCACCTACCTAAACTTCGAGATAATGACTTTTTGTAAGTCGCCGAGAACTTATTTATAGTTACTTACCATGACCAAAGGATTTTATAAACTTTTGTTAAATATTGAAATCAACCAAAAGAAAACTCGTTTGCGGAATATTACCAAACCTATTTTGTAAACCATATGACTATTTAAACACTTATTTCACTTAATCAAACAAGCAAAACATATATTTTCTATATTAAGTACCACAATAGCAGGGAGCTTCATGTGAGGGTTTCATTTGGGTAAAACGTATCGATGAGTTGCTGGATTTTCGAATTAAAGTGTTCTAGCTCCTCGAACGTTTACTACATGACCTCTGGATTATGATGGCCCGAACGGTAGTACGATATATATAAACTAAACACATTTCATAAACCATTTCTATAAAACGACATACACTAACTACCAAGTACTACATCATGATAAATATAAATACATATATAGACTTGTTTATTCTTTCACAAACATTATTCCAACCCTAAGTCGCAACATCATATATTAGGTTGCACTTAGAGGTTTCCCGGCTTATCCATCGATTTCCTTAAGCACTAAACATCATCAAACTCATGGTGAGTTCATAGCCCCACTTTATATTACTTAATTATTTTGCAAACCCTTTGGGAGATACATGCTATTTTTAACATTAACACACAAACATTTGAAACTGTATGCTTATTAGATTGTTTTATTATCACTAAGTACCATCATTGCCAAACATAAGGCTCCATATCATGAACCAGTTAATCACTAGGAGTAGTGAGTGCGAATATTGTGAATAGGCCATTGGGATTGACGAATCCCGTTTGTGTTGACCAAGTACGTTCAAACAAACGCACTACATTTGAGAACCTAGGGTATAACGGCAAATTACCTACAGGGGCGACAAACACGCCAATTGATATTGGTACACGTTAACGCTTTGGTTGCATGAGCTTAGTGAAATAATAACTGTTTTGTTTTCAAAACAAGAGTATGAGTCTAATTAACTCACACTACAAACATATTGTGTTTAACCATTTAACACATCTATGAATTTCACTCAACCTTTGTGTTGACCTTTTAAGCATATTTTATCTCACATCCATAATGATCGAGACTGGCACGGAAGACCACGGATACTCAAAAAGGCAATAAATTTTATTATCATTCGAAAAATCATTTAATGTAATTTGTAAACCGTGAAACTACTGGGAACTCATTTTGTAAACTATGATATTTATATAATTCATATGATAAATGTTTTAAAAACGATTCAATTAGAGTTCGTTTTCTATTGTTATAACTGTTGTGCCATGAAGTAACACACACTTTGAATTCCGCTGCGTTCACAAAATTGGGGGTGTTACAGATTGGTATAAGAGCTATAGTTATAGAGAAACGGGTCTAAACAAGACCTAAACTATAACCACTTTTACAAACAAAATATTTTATAGCCTTTCGCTCTTCGTGCCTTCCATCCTCCGGACGATTATGTAAATTTTAGGCACTTTTATGCTACACGAACATATTAGTATATTGATATATACACACTTGGCATATTTTGAGCACTTCCCGTAAGCATTAGATTTATTTTGACATCATAATTCTTATTGTAGACATCTTGTCTTCATTCACCTACCCCATTATCATTCCATCGGACTCGGATATTGAGGACGCCTTTTCATCCACCAATGTACCAGTACCACTACTCTTACCTACCTATACCCCGACATCCCCGGACTACTCTTCATCATCAGAAGATAATTTCCAGTTACTTGAAGCGTTAGTCTCACCTGAGGCAGACCCAAAGGAGACAGTCAGATATGACACTGAGACCCTCGAGCCTCCGGAGGCTGCTCCTACTTTTCCATCACCACCACCATCATTTCCCTTTACCATTCCTACATGTGATGAGTTGGATCACTCACTATGGATAGTACCACGACCACCACTGATCCGACAGGAAAGTCAGCAGATCGCTCAAGAGTTGTATGGACTCTATAACATCTCAGATATAATCAACGCATTCCTCCACGACACAATGAACCAACAAAATGCCGATCAGCCAGAGCCGCAAGGACCTTCTGACCCACAATAGACTAGTGTGATAATACTAGTTATCTTTTGTACTACTAAATTGAGAGTCTTAGTTAGTAAACTCTGTAAAAACTATGTAATAGCTAGTAGTAGTAAAACGTTGTAATTACTAAACTGAAAGTATGAGTTAGTAAATTTTGAAGAAGCTTGTGATAGGTTTCGATTTGGTAATCAATCAACTATATATGAAATAAAATTTTACTATTCTCCATCAACTCTAGTGACAACTAGGGGTGTTATCGGGTCGGGTTATCGGGTTAGTCGGGTCGGGTTGAGTCGGGTTTGGATTTTTTAAAAACTCACCCGCAACCCGACCCGATAAGGAATCGGGTTATCGGGTTCGGGTGGTAGTTGGGTTGGGTTATGTCGGGTCGGGTGATTCGGGTTATTGGGTGACCCGATTAAGTAACAGTAGTAACATTTAACTTCTATAGTTTATACAATCAACTGTGTACGTTAACAAAGAAACAAGAATATACCTACCCAAAATCTTGTATTACTTTGCAAAAGATATGGCATTGAGCATGGGAAATCTTTTAGAGATAGTTAATGCATGTTTATCGGAACGTCAACAGAAGGCCATGAAACAGCAGGCATATCTATACATTTATCATTATGGAAAGAAAAGAAAAACAGCATGTAGCAGCAGTTTCATTATAAGTAATCTAAAACATTTATCATTATGGAAAGAAAAAAAAACAGCATGTAGCAGCCGTATTAAACATAAGCGTGTAATGCAAACTGTCGGGTCTTGTCGGGTTGACCCGATAACCCGACAAAAAAAATTTTCTAACCCTAACCCGACCCGATAACAATGTTGGGTTATCGGGTTCGGGTGAAACTAACCCGATAAGCTTTTCCAACCCGATTTAACCCGACCCGATAAGGCTTATCGGGTTTGGGTTCGGGTTCGGGTCGGGTCAACCCGACCCTACTGACACCCCTTGTGACAACTTCCATCCATTGTGTTTTCTTTCCTTCCCAACTTCCATATTATAAACTGATTTGTTATCATGTTACAATATTGTTTTGCCATTTCTTATATAATCTTATAAATTACTTTAACTACTCTTTTATAAAATGTATTGTTTGATCTATATAATACTAAGAATCATAAAACTACTTGACTAAACCGAACATCACATTATCGGTCCTTAATTATACATAGCCTAGCTACCTATGTCTAATTAACCAACATAGAGTCATGTAAATTACGCGTCAAAAATACCGATAAAAGAAGACAAAAAATGTCAAGCTAAGGCTCTATCCTTGTTTATATCCCTCTTTAAAGTCAACCATGTACAGTTAGATTTCATGAGTTGGAAAGTACTATCACGACTTATAGTCAATGTAATGACAAACAAAATAAATAACTTTGACCATACAACGGATGGATCGGATCTCATATCCAATCTCTTTATGTAACACTAGTTATAAGGCCCGCGCACGCGCGGGGTTTATTCATTATGTATTTTAAAGTTTGATTTCTAATTTATTTATATCATATTTTTTTTGTGATTTTTTATCCGAACACCTTATAATTATTATGATTATTTTGAAGTTTCAAATTGTATATTAATGTATATATACACAACAACTTATAAGACAATCCTTCAAATGAGCATTAATTGCATAGAGTTTTCCTTCTAGCTTTTCAATTTCCTATAATAGCAATGAGATGCATGGTTTATGAAATACATAGCACCTCTTGGTTTATAAAATCCCAAACGACCCTAATCCAGTAGCCACCTTGTTTAGTTCTCGTTACTTGTAACATAGACTAATATAAACAACATATGCTCACAATGTATACTGTTTACGGTATAGAAGTTGACTATACAATTATAAAGAGAATTGTAAAAAACATATTTTGATACTTTGTTTGTTGAGTTGTTCTAGAAAGTCAAACTTCTGAACTCTTCACGACCTAGAGTTGAACACGTAATCGCATAGTGGCTTGAGTTACTCCAACTACCAATTTAAGTGAGACATACGCTCAATCGTTTAGATCAAGCGGGAGAACATGTAGAATCGTTGAAATTTTGCAATTTTTAAATCCTCCGCAAATACGCATCTACCTTCGGATGTGCATTAGTAAATACAGTAATTACCTGACGCTTAACACCAATCCCAGACACTCCCATAGTAACTTAGTTATCCGGGTTAAATATGTAAATTGTAATATTCAAAGGGACCGGTACAATATAGCTTAGAGCATGATACCATCGATCTTTAACCAGTTCTAGAAGTACTGGTAAATAATCTTCAAGGGCTTGCAGAAGATCACCTAAAGTTGAGCCTCCTAAAAATGAAAAAAACATCCAGTAAATATAATATTATTACATTTAACAAAAATATTAAAGTCATTTTTTATAGCAACCATGTTGGCCCTATACGTGTCCTAAGAGCTGAAAGTCGTTCCACAAAACTTTTTCCCAAATGATCACCAAAAAAACTGAGGTGGGGAGATGGGCAGATTGGGTAGTAGGTGAAGCGATATATAAAAGCCTCGTTCGTTATGCTATACCAAATATCCACAAACTCATGGATATATACATGGTAATCCTGTCTTATTCTTCCACATCCCGTCTTGAGCTCCCTGCATCCCCTGTAAGAGAGAAAAATTAAATAACAAAATCCCATAAAAGAAGTGTTTGTGATTAAGAATTTGTGGTATTACCTACTGATATAGCGTGCATAATCATTCATAAAGCCACCACACACCTGCAATTGTGCATAGCCATAGCCATTTAAATGCAGAAAAACTAAAAAATATATAAGATTAAGCAAGCAAAGCTGGCATGCTGAAGCTACAAAATAATAAATTAGGGGGTGTTAAATGCTTAAAACAATTATCATACGTTCGGTTATAAGACTCCGCTTGATAATAATATGATGAATATAAAAATTAGGGGGTGTTTATTTTTTTTGTTAGCTAAGAGAGTATGTGGTGTCCACATCTATATGAGCCACTTATTGGGGAAGGCATTACAATTCATGCCTTGTGGATATAGACCAACTAAGGAAAATAGTGGGTCTCACTTAGAAAAGAAATAATATTAAACGTGATGGTCTATATTACTTGTACATTTTGTTGACCTGCGCGCAACACCAACATTTTGATACTGGAACAACAATAAAGAAATGATAAGATACATCAATGAAAAAAATTACACAAAAAATAATGGGTTTGTCAAAAAAATTATGTTACATCCAAGGCTTGTGTAAATAACAATCTGTTTTCAATAATGCCAAAAACTGAGGTGGGGAGATGGGCATATTCGGTAGTAGGTGGAAACATGAGTTTTTGTGCTCATTGGGACGAGGCTTTATTGTCAGAAACTAAAAATAATTTTTGTAAGCAATTAGTGTGCCAAAATCAGAGTTCATAATTTCAGTTTATATTAAACTAAACATTAGCAATTATGTTACATCTAGTAGATTTCCCACCTGGAACAATTCGAGAAACTATAGCAACACTAAAGAGCTTGTTAGCATCTGGTGAATCAAGGATAACTCAATTGGCAATTTGAGGCGCAGTCACTTATTTAGACAAGAAATCTTAACATAGTTCAGTGTGCATTTTCTAGTAGTTGGGTTCGTCACGACAAATATAATCACCTTTGATTTTCATCGTAGTGTCATAAGAGTAATTACATCGAATCAACACTAACACTTATTCCAGATATAAACTACTTCAATCCTCCTAAATGTGATTCCAGATTCTACACAATAGATGAAGAAGGACATAGTCCTTTAGCCTAATCCTCAATAATTAAGAGCTTTATGCACTTCTGCCCTTTTGAATGAATGATACAAAACCTGAGTATAGCGATACACAAGGTTTCTCAAACATGAGAATAATATCCTAATGCATTCACTATTTTCATCTTTTTAAAAGGTCAATCCCCTTTCAATATGCAAAGATACTTAATTTCCATTAAAAATGTGGCAACGCTAACCGACCAAAATGCACCACCCCAAGATCAATATGTAGAAAGAAATACTATCAACCCACATTATAATATATACTAATAGCCAAAATTTGAGGGGGCAATTAGAGTACAATTAACATTTTTAATCTCTAACTCTATTGGCCCATATTAGGCTTTGCCAAAATAATTATGCACAAACAGTAGCCACTTGAATACGTGGCCAAATTTTGTTGGCCCAATTGTGTTACAAAAATTACTGTTCACCATCATTAACCTTAACCCCGTTATGTTATTTTCCCCCATTCTAGACCTTTCACCGCCTCATTAAAACTTTCCCTCTCACTAGAACCTTCTCTCTTTACGTACTGAGATCGACCATGGGTTCATTACAGGTTTTCCAGATGCATCTATACTCAACCACACAAGATCGATCAGACCACAAAAGATCATTGAAGAGCGGTTTAGCTAGGATTCCCGTGAGATCAAGAAAGGCGGTGTAGCTGTTAATTGTCTCTTTATCGCAAGGTTTATTTTTTTCTTTATTATTATATTTAGTGGCTATTTGGGATTTATTATGACAACCTTTATACGGCCTATATGGGATTGCTTATTAATATAGCTACTTTTAAGGGTTGTTTGGGATTGCTTATTTAAGTTGTTTATAGGGGATTTTTTTTATTTACCCGTTTAACCTCATATAAGAAATGTTTGGAATTGGTTGTTAGAATTACTGATTTTAGGGAGATTCAACAACCCTCCAATATCATTGTTGATAAACATGTGTACAGAAGTTGCGGTTCAAAATTGGAGGTTTGAAACTTACATGGATTAATTTCTTTATTGTTTCTTTCTTTTGTTAGTAATGGTGGATAGGTTCATGTGGTAAAAACACAAAGGAGAAATTGCAAAATCTTATATTTTAAGTTGATTTCTTTTAATTAGAAGGTAACTCATTAATTTTTTATCCGGGAATGTTCGATTTGTTTTTAGTGTACATAAACTATTATTAGTTGCGGCTTTAGATTCAAGCTTATATTACTTTATTTTGTTGTTTGTTGGTTAACAACCACATTTGATTATTTGAAACCATTAAAAAACTATTTGAAGTAGAGGAGACTCAATAGATTTTTGTGTCAAGAACACATATGTACTGATGAAATAGGGGTGTGTTGATATTGTGAGCTATGAGAATATGAATCTATATTCTATATGTATACCAATAAAGAAATGTTTTGTCATGCATTTGATTATGTGTTATAATGCCATACTGAAATTCAGTTATAAGACCAACTATACTACAAGTTTCAAGTGTAGACTAAAAATTTGGGTAGGTTATGTGTCAAGTTCAACTCTTTTTTGTGATACAATTTCACCAACAGAGGGGCTCATTATACTATTTTGTAGTTAGAGGCCTTTGATTAACCATGCTAAATAAGAAGCTATGTAAGATGTAGTTGCTTAGTAATGTTCTTAACATGCAGGCTTTTTGGGTTATATGAATGCAATGAGATGTTTCAATGTAAGTTTGAGCAGATTTGAGATTTATATGACTCATCATAACTTGGTGGCGGTAAAGCCAATATGGGTGAACCAAGCAGAATAAGCAAAAAATCAAAAGCAAAGCTGAGAAAGACGCAACAACTAACACGACCTTTGATGCTACTTTTAAGGACGTTGTTGCGTCCTTACTTTGTGCTTTGTGGGTATTTGCGATTGAAATAAGCTATTTTGAATAAGAAATTCCTTTTTTCCAAGTTACTGAATAGTTGGTGTGTTTACATTAGTGGCTAATAGATGATTTGTTTCCGAGTTTGTTAAAACTAATCCAATGCCGATTTATAATACGACGTAACTGTTTAAGTGTAGGCCGTCTCCGGAGATTCAGTATGTGCAGTTGGGCTGCTGGTCATGCACTGCGAGATGCTTTAAAACTTTTACTAAAACACAAGGTTGATGTAAGACTTTATTGATGTTGAAGGTGAATTAGGAAGTGCGTCTGTGGTTGTGGTTATAGCTAGGAAAGTGTATATCATGTGTTTGATGTGGTAAGTTTCTCTAACTACATCTTTGTGGGACTGAGCATATGGTAATCTTTTTCATTTCTTACTGTTAAAATTACACATATTGGAAGTAGAAAGCATGTCATGTTACAGAATACTCCATACTTACAAGAAAAGTTCCTATAAAGGATTGGCAACTCATCAAGGATTTAAAGCTTATGAGAGTTTATGGTTGAGTTATTCCTCATTAGTGTTGCTATGACTTAAAATCATTTATACTTTCTAAATTATTTTCAGTTTATTGCTTCTGATGAGTGGATAAAATGCGTAAGGAAAATGATCATGGCCTTCACAATTGAGCAGAGAAAACCTGATGCGGCAACAGGTATTACTCTTTGCTTATATATGTTGTGTTTAATGATTTAGATGGTTTATTCGATAATAGGTATTAATCTTTCTCTAAAATTAAAGTATGCAAATTGATTTTCAGATGGTCGTGTAACTTTTGAGGTGTAGAGAATCGATCAATTTGGAATTTTCTAGGTAGTGGCCCGAGATCCGCTGGTGTCAATGCTGTAACTAGGCCAAAGTTTTTTGTTGGCCGTTCGCAAAGAAACGAGCTGCTGGTACTTTATTGAGATACGACATGACTGAACATGTGGGATGTATTCTTTTAATTCCAAATGTTTCTTTCTAACACATTCAGAGATTACCTCCATGAAGAGTGTAACGCCCCGTGCCCGCTTATACTAAAAACTTTGACTTTTGACGTGGAAACATTTGACTAAAACGGACTTATACAAATCCTTCATATAATAACCAGAATCTATAACATTTAACCCTTTAAAATATACTTGCAAGAACATGTACTCGACAACTCTTCAAAACATTACACACAATTTTTATAACATAACCAAACAACCCTTCTGTGACTACGATACGTCGTATCCTTTTTAGGGATACGCCGTATCAAAGATGAAAGACCATGCGCCGTATCACCCTGAAGTGATACGCCGCATCTACTTAAACTTCTGATACGCCGCATCTAATATACTAGATACGCCGTATCACCGTAAACTTCCGATACGTCGCATCTAATATACTAGATACGCCGCATCGACCAATTTAGACAGAACATCAGCAGGAAGACCTGCATATACTCAACACACCACACAATCCACTTTGACACCTTTTACAACACTATAACTTGTATCAAAACACTCCCTTTACATTCAAAACCATATTCAATTGTAATACACGGCAATTGACCCGTTTACAACCCAAAATGGGTACATTTTACACATTAGCCAAACACCCCCTTAACTTAACCCATAAACACATACAACATACTTTAACATACCAAATGACTTCCAATTCATTACAAAACACTTAACATACAATCTAACACTTGTTTACTCATTTCAAAGCATTACTTGACTCACGGGGGTACAAACTTATACACTTGAGCTCGGTATCTACCTAAGCTCTACAATCTTACCAAAGCTACCCATTTTGCATAACCATGCTTTAATCCCCTACATCCTTACATCCAAGCCATAGCATAAACACCTACAAAACGGTTAGACAACTAAACCGTAAGCGATAACGCTTAGTAAGTAAAACAATAATAACATATAATCATACTTCAATCCACATGATGCATCATATACATAAGCACTTACTTGACGGGCTTACAACCCAAAACTCATCTAGCACATAACATCATCATATACCATAACATCAAGTCATCATATAAGCCATATTCATAGCATCACATAATCATATTCCATAGTCCATACCACTTTGCCATACAACATACATAACACATATGTTAGACATCCATATAATACATGTTACTATCATTTTACTTACCTCAACCAAGCTAAACAATAACAAGGATCATCATCATCATCATAATCTTCCTTCATCATCATCATTCTTGACAAATTAACAAAACCTAATAACATAGCAATAAAACACATAACAAGGGTTATCAAAACCCATCAAAACATAATCATCTTGCTAATCAAATCATCATATGATCATACCCACATCATATGATGATTTCCCACTTAAATCACTAACTTGAAAGGGATTACTTACTTGATAATCATAGCTAAGAAAGATGATAAACATGGGTCCTTAAAAGCCATCACCTAGCCCTATCTTCCCTCCTTTTCTCCTTGGCTCGACATTCACAGGCAACACACTCTCTTTTACAGGAGAGTGTGGAAACTTATAGATAAATGGGGAAGATTCTAGCTACAAGGGCAATTCTATCATTTCTGCTTATTTAAGGTCGATGCGCCGTATCTATATGCAGATAGATACGCCGCATCCATGCTACCCCTTATATACGCCGTATCTCATTCTCCAATACGGCGCATGGACTATAACAAGTTGGTTCTACTTTCCCTTTCTACCATACGCCGCATGTACTTCCTAGATGCGCCGCATCTAGGCTATAACAGACTAACACTTAACACTATAAACATTTGCCCTTAGACAACCACATGCTCTTAGTCAACATACTTAGGCTCGGGTCAACTTCATCTAGGGTGGGGTCCCACTACCCGGGAAACGGGTCTAACAATTCTACCCCCTTATTTAGATTTCGTCCCCGAAATCTCTCGTCTAAAACTATCCAAAACTAAACTCACGACATAAACACGTCCTTGTTCTCATGCTTTCTAAGCCAATTCCTTGCAATGATCTAAATGATCACGCAATTCTAAACTTGCTATACACAAACATAGCTCATAATCTACTATAATCAACACTTCTCATCGCAACTTTTCTAAGAATTCCTACAATTGACGACATGTCACATGGAAAATCTACTACTTTGATTCTATATGAGTCAAACTTCATCACTATAAACACCACATACGCCCATGCACTAACCATAACATAAAATCATTTACCGGCCAATTTCGCATTCCACATAGTACTAACACACAACTATACCAAAAACCGGCAACTTAATTCAAACTATACAAGATACCATACAAACGGCACTCATCATTTACGCAAACTTTCTTATCAAATTTATGGGAATACTCCCAATTTAACTTCTCAACTTAATGTACAATTCATTTTAGACGTCTATTTTAAGGTTTCACACATTACCTTAACGCCACTATAAGTTTTATTTGTATTTATCTTTTCTTATGACGTCTAACATGTTTTAGTTTTTACTATCTCATATCACTATCCGTACTCATGTCATATCGGTTACTCATAAGCCCACTCATTTGTAATTCTTCATTCACATAAAAAGGCGTCCCGATCTATGTAAATCAAGAAATACAAATTCATGGTTCGGTGATTTACAATTTCTTCATTCAAATGAAAAGGCGTCCCAATCCATTTAAATCAAGAAACCATAAACCATCCTACTTATACGCTTCCGACCTAACACTCGTACTTATCTACTTCCCATCTTTTCTAGCCTTGGATCCAATCTCACTAACTTTCCATCCATGCCATAAAGGCAAGCTAATCATCATGCCGTAAAGGCAAGCTGACAACCATGCCATAAGGCAAGCTAACATCATGCCATAGAAGGCAACTTAACCTCGTGCCATAAAGACACCTTAACATCGTGTCATAAAGACACCTTAACATCGTGCCCTAAAGATACCTTAACATCGTGCCATAAAGACACCTTAACATCATGCCAAGGATATAGGCAAACCATGCCGGTGAAGGCAAGCTAACAATCATGCCATAAAAGGCAAGCTAGGCCATCCCAAAGGATACCAAAACTAGAGCATTGGATCCAAGCTATATCTGTCTTATCATATCTACTTATTTTATCTTTCATGCACTTTTATAATTAGGCACACACTGTCATTTATTCAATTTTCATTGCCTTACGCAATCTCAACATTCACTATCACGCTTTCTATCATCTAGGCAAGTTTCTATATAACACTTGCACATTTATTATCATCGCATTTTCACAATGCCACTTATCTTTCACCCGTCAACCCCATGTTGACTCACACACTCGCTATGTGCCATTTTTTTATTTAGACAATTAATATGTAATGCTTATTCATTACAACTTACACATTTTCACGTGTTCTTACATGTTGTAGCTTGGAATCACTCTTTATCACACATATATTAGGCGTTAAAGAACAAGAGAATACGATGGGACAAAGTGTTGTATGGATCGTATATTAGAGAGAAAGATATGAATGTTAAACTTTTCTATTATTGCACATACAAACACACTATTAACCACACTTCAAATGAAGAGATAAGTGCTTTATATAGCACTGCCATTTTGCCCTAAAGGCTTTTAAGTGGGCTCTTGGGCTTTTGACCATTGGGCTAGACATTTACATATAACACAATATCTAACATAAGCCCATAATACACAAAGTTCTAATAAAGGTGAATGACCATCACTTTAATACTAAAATTAAAGCTAACAATCTCCCCCTAAGGGATGGTCATTCAAAATATGCACTACGTGATTAGATCTTTAGACTTCTGGGTCTTGAACTTTGTGATTCTTCGTTCCTTCATGCATTGTGATCTTCATCGTATCGTCATTTGATTGTTCTTTGCCTTGATCAACATCTTCATGTATTCACAGCGTTTATTCTTCCAATGTAGATGTTGAGACATACGATGATCGATGGACTTTCTTCAGTACCTGCATAAAACAGTTAGCAATAAATCGTCCAGCTCTTTCTAGGTTCAGATCTCATTATGACACTTACAACTTATGTTCTTTTTGGTTAACACAAGTGTATTTTATTTAAAGTGTTCCTAAGAGATCTTTGATGAATCTCATGGCTCTAGACTCAATTATGTGCGCTTTGGTTTTAGTCGTCGGAGGCATGGAGCAGAGTGCCACCTTTTCAATATCAACACATCTCGGAGTGAGAGGTCGATAGATTATGCATTGATCTCCGTGAGAAATGAAACACATATCTTTTAAGAGATATCTGAGTGGCAAGGAGGGGTTTGTACACCGCGTCACTAGGTCCATGACGTCTTGTCTTCAATATCAGTATCACCTTAGTGAGTACCGATAGCATATGTATTGACCCGGTGTCTTTCCTAAGTTTTCATGGAGGGCTATTTCTTTTCACCCTTACAAAAACTTTTCTTTTTCATTCTTCAACCCCTTCTTTCTCCTTTCTCATTTGCTCCTTTTTTCAATCTTACCTAAGGACTTCTAATTCTAGACTATTGGAATTGTCCTTGGGTAGATCCCTCCGGTTCTGGCGGATCATTAGACATTACCTAACCATAATCACCTTATAACTTCATGATTATCCTAGATTTGTTGATCTCTTACCATAAAACCTTTTGTGAAAATCTCTCAAAGCGTTTATGTATAAAACACATTTTGGTTAACACTTCAAGAGTTTTGCATTTTCTGAAATACTCCCCCTTCACATGTGCTCATGCATTTTTAAAATAAATTGCACATGTTGGGTAGAGTTCGCACATTTGAAATGATCAATTTTCAATGAACATGACCTTCGCGAGACACGCTTACATCACTAGTTAGACTAGCTTGAAATTATTACCCGTCCCGGTCATATCAATGATCATTTCTCGAATTGGTACATTCTACTCAGACAAGTCCTTTGCGAGACACGCTTGCATCACTGAATAAATTCAGCTTGAAATTATTACCCGTCCCGGACTAGTCTTTTCGATAACAAACAGTTGATTTCGTCAATTCGAGGGTTAAAACTGAGTCTGTCTTTGAGATTCGAACCATGATTACATTTTAATCCCATTTCTCCCCCTCAAAAATAGCATTTCGATGGTATTTTTGATACCGTTTGATTAAAATCATTGTTTTTTGAAAGCTAATAGGGAGAAACTGATATGCATGAACTTTTTGGAACAAAATTTGTTTCTGAAATACTCCCCCTCAAAACTTGCATTGGTTGTGACATTTTTGTAAATTTTGAAGCAAGTGGGGAGTAACGATTTGAAAATCTTAAGCAAAATTTTTGAAAAGTTTTGAAAAACCTTTTGAGAAATTTTGAGTAAAATTTTGCTTAAGATTAAGAAGTTTGAATAAACATTGCATGAAAACTTCTTTTCTTTTAGGATTGTTGCCATAAATTGTACAACAGGGTCCTTTCTTTGAAAAACGGGTTATGCACTGTTATGTGTACATAAGCCAAAACGTTGAAGCCCGGGTTGTAAGCTGAAATACTTACAAGCCATTTATATTTTTAGGATAAGTGCTCGAAATTTTTGATGAGGCACTTTCCTTTCTTTGAAGCTCGGGTCCTAATCTGATGTGATTAGAAGCCATTAAATTAAGCGCGGGTTTTGAACTGAATTGAACAAAAGCCATTTTGACCAGATTAGACAACAACTTTTGGAACCCATTTGAGCACTGCACCAATGGGTTTAGCATGTTTTGCAATCCATTTGTAAGTTGTGTCAATCTGATTCAAAGAAGTTGAATTCCAACGAGGACTGAAAACTGGTTTTTCATCTGGAAATAACACTCGCGGAATCAACGGAGATTTAAAAATCTTTTTCAAAACAGAGTCCTTGTGTTGCAGCGGAAGTTTTTCAGAGTTTGAAGGACTTTGCTTTGGTCTCCACACTTGCCTTACCCGTGTAAAGCTAGATTGTGGAGTTTGAAATCTTGAAGTCTCTTCATGAGACATGTTTGACCTTGAAAGCTTTGGAGGAGTAGGTGTTTCAGAAAATCTTGGTTTCTTTGTAAACTGCCTTCCTTTTTGCAAAGAATAGGTAGTAAACTGGGAAACCTTTTTCGAAAATGGTTTTGAAGATTTACCCGTGTAAACCTTCTTCAAAACACTACCCTCTTTGGGAAACTTGTTTGAAGCAGGAGATTTGCCTTTTGAACGATTGAGGTCATCAAACTTTGTTTTTAAGGCATTGTATGACGTTCGCAAATCACTGTATTCTTTTTGAAGAGAAAGATGATCTTGAGATGCCAATTTAGATTCCAAAGAAGCAATTTGTTTCAAGAAATGATCTTTTTCAGCTTTTGACTCATCCATTTTACGTGCCAATTTCCGTTCGAAAACAATATTTTCTTTTTCAAGTCTTTCAAAATATGTTTCGAATTTGTTTGTTTTGTTGAAAAGATCAGTTTTGACATCCTCAAGATCGTTTGTTCTTTGAGCTAAGAGAGTTTCGAGCTCAAGTACCTTTGTTTGAAGCACATGATTTGCGTTTTCCATTTCAAAATCTGAAGAATTAGAATCAAACAGAGGATTTGGATAGGAAACTTGCGTGATTTGAGGCTTTAGAACTTCAGACTCTTTTTGTTTCGTGTTTGATTTTTGATTCATGACACGTGAACGTTTGATTGAATCAAACAGGTTTTTGTAAGTCTGTTTCAAATGCACATTTTCTTTTTGTAATGATGCCACAGCATGTTCCAATTCAATGTTTTTTGTATCAAGTTCATCCAAATCAAACTTGATATTGACATCATCACAATTTTCTTCAAAAATCTTTTCCTTTTCTTTGAGCACTGTTGTCAAAGGGTTTTTAGAAGAAGCAATTCTTTTTGATAATTCTTCTTTGACTTCAGCTACTTCTTTTGAAAGTTCGTTGATTTTCCTTTTGAAACAAAGATTCTCATATTTCAAAAAATATGTATGATCAGAATCCACATTCTCATGCTCAAGGCTGACAGACACCGATTTGAATGACTCAATTTGATTTGTGAAAAATTCTTTTTGAATATCAAGATTTAAGCATTTTGCATCAAATTCATCTTCAAGAGAATGGATGTACTTTAAATCTTCTCTCATTTCAGTGACAAGAAATTTTTCAAAATGTTCAAAACTGAAATTGATATTTTTCACAAGAGGTTCAATCTCATCTTTTAAATACTTACAGACTTCCCTTTTTAGCCAAGCGTCTGATGACATGAGACGACGGTAGTCACTCTCGGTGTATTGTTGTTTTGACCAAATGACCTTTAACGTGTGGTCAATGTGATATTTAAGATTACAAAACTGTTTCCTTACTTTATTTTGCCATAATTTAGCATCATAAGTAGCAAGTTGAACTTCTTTAAAAAATCTTTTCACATTTGTGTCTTTTCTTTTTAAAGGTGGTCTTGGTATTTCTGACAATTGTATACAACCATACACAAAGCCTTGGTACGAGAGTGGGCTTTTTCCTTTTTTGGCTTTTAGGCGTTTTTCCTCTGCCAAATTTTCATCTTCTTCTGACATGAACAGAGCATCAGGCGGCAAAAATTTATGTTCCACCTGATCTGTATTTTCAAAACCAATTCCTGATTTTCCCTTATGAACTTTCTCAGCTTTAGGAATCATCATTTGAAGAGTTTGAGCACTTTGGTCTGTTTTTCGAAGTTTTTCTTCAAGATTGTTTGCACGTTTTAAAACCTCTTGATTTTCATTTTCAAGTTTTGTATTAACAATCTTAAAATTTGAAGTGCTTTCCTGAAGCATTGAATATCTCATTTTTAATTCAACGTTCTCTTTTAAAAGCTCTTGGACCTTTCTGTTGGCGGGGTCCAAATTTTTATCCACAAATTTCTGACCTTGAGATTTAAGGTTTGAGATTTCAGTGTCTTTTCTTTTTGTTAATTTTTCAAGCTCTTTGGACAATAAGATGTTTGTTTGCTTAGTTTTGCGATTGTCCTCTTTGCAATTTTCAAGTTCATGTTTGAAATTATGGATTAACGAAGCAAATATGGCATGATCTTGATCATGAGAAGATCCATCCTGGGCAGGCTCACCTCCATTAGGATCCATATCTGGAGTCGTAGGAGTGATATTACTATCAAACCGATTCACCACATATGTGTCACTGATGGACTCAGGATGCGCAGGATGTGTCTTGTCATAAGCAAACACATTATCGAACAAAACAACATTATCATTATCGTGTGAATGTTGTACCGTAGCCAATATTGCTATGTCAGATGAGGATCTGATATGGTCAGCTTCAGTATCCCAAACAGCTTCATTCCTGTGCGAACCATCAGCATCCGAATCGTATCTTGGAGTACTGCTTACAACCTGCTGTTCTGATGATGTGTCACTACCCGTTAAAACCGAGCTATCATCAGATGTTGTACCCTCATCGACCTTTTCTTCTTTGTTTGCCTCTTTCTCATTTCCCACTGATTCCTTTAAGAGCCGTTCTCTTTCAATTTGCTCCCTTTCCCGTTTCTGCTTTTCAATCTCACTCTGCTCAACTTCTTCTTCAGCAAGTGATTTTTCGAGTTCACTCATGTACTCGATGCATTGAGTTTGGAAGTCTTTGAAGTCTAGCCGATATTTTCGGGAAAATGCATTGAGAAACCCTGACAGGGTTAATATCCCAGGTTGCAGGATAATCTGAAGTTGAGATTTGATCACTTCAAGAGCATCCTTGCAGTTGTGCGTATACAGTTCTTCTTCATTCAGTATCTTCTCATATTGATTCAGGCTTTGTTGAAGTGGAGGGGTGAAGTAATGAAATTGGCATCTTATGTAGTATTCAAATGCCTGATCGAAACTTGAGTCATATCCTGAAGAAATGATGACATTCTCAATATGAGTCTTGAACACAGTAAACGCTTTCCTTGATTTTCTCTCTTTCATTTTCATTTCTTTTTCCATATAGCTCTAATGTGTGAAAAAGTTGATTCAGGATCTTTGCAATGAAATAGGAGATGTTGTTGTGAAGTCTTGTTGTGTTGTTGGTGATGGTTGAAGTTGTAGTTTGGTTAGGTTGATGCGAGTTGTTACGGTGGAATTTTGGTCTGGAAACTTAAAACCTCAATAACTTCATTCTGGAGCGTTTTCAGGCCTCGAAACTTGGGTTGAATGAATAAATTGATTCAACGTGTCATTCTCCTCGGTCTCACGGTCGTTTTGACAGGTTGTGGACTGAAAACGGAGTTACGGTTCAAAAGTTATAACCGTTTGAAGTTTTGACGTAAAAAGACAACTTTGAAATCGTTTCACAGAAGTACGAAGGCCAAAACTGCCAATTCTGGAAGTTCTATAGGGCTGCTGGAAAGTACAGGGACTGATTATGACAAATCTGAAAACTGCTGAAAATCTCTTTGTTGTCCGATATCTGAGACTCTTCTTTGTCCGATATCGCAGTTGGTAAAAGATGTCGGACAGAACTGCGTTAGAGAAGTCTGATGCAACAGCGATAGACCCCAATTGCGATAAGATGTGAATTGCGATAAAGCTTGAACTGCGATAAAAGCTGAATAGCGATAAGTCCTGAATTGAGATAAGAACTTGAACAGCGACAGAAGCACAATTGCGATAGGACCAGAACTGCGATAGGAGCTCAATTGCGACAGATGCTGAATAGCGATAAAACTCTAATTGCGATAAGAAACCCAAATTGCGATAATTCGCAGCTTTTTTCCCCAAATGCGATAAAAGGCGCTGTTTTCTCATAATGACGATTTTTTGCACTTTTCCCAACTTCTTTGACTTATTCTTTGCTTACCCACTTGATCTTATCTTGGTAGATATTATCTCTTACACCTTTTCACCAACTTGAGCAACTTGTACCAATCACATCAACTTTAAACACTGATTAATCAAATAAACTAACCAAAGTATTCCAAAAACATCCAAATTTTTGTTCTCAAAAATATTTCTATCAAGAACACTTAGAACACCAACAAAAGTGCAATTTTTCCCAGCAAACAAGTGAAGAAAAATCACAAATTCACCAAACCAAGAACAAACACAACCTTATACAAGATTTTGCTATTCGATTTCCAAAGAACACAAACCCACTTCGTGGCCTTTTTAGAAGCCAAAAACCACGATTGTTGGTTTCTTTTAATCACAAAACCGAACACACTAATCTTCCTACCTCGTTGTATGGCTGTTGATACCACTTGTTGTAGCTAGAAATCACTCTTTATCACACTATATTTGGAGTTAAAGAACAAGAGAATACGACCGGACAAAGTGTTGTATGGATCGTATATTAGAGAGAAAGATATGAATGTTAAACTTTTCTATTATTGAACACACATACACACTGTGAACCACTTCTCAAATGAGAAGATAAGTGCTTTATATAGCACTGCCATTTTGCCCTAAAGGCTTTTAAGTGGGCTCTTGGGCTTTTGACCATTGGGCTAGACATTTACATATAACACAATATCTAACATAAGCCCATAATACACAAAGTTCTAATAAAGGTGAATGACCATCACTTTAATACTAAAATTACAACTAACACATTTCTACGTGTTCTTACAACACACTCTTACTATTACCCGTCAACCCTTGTTGACCATATTCTCACTTCATACTGTCACTTCATTTAGTTTATTCAACTTGTATGCATACAAACCTTACATAGGTTTATTCTGTAACACTTTCTTTAATTTCATCTTACATATTCAAATATATTAACATGATCACACTCATGTTTTACAACTCTTTCTAGCGCACTTCAAGTCACCTATGACTTCTAGCGCAATCTATATTTTATTCGTCACTTTGACTCATCATACTTTACCATATATCACTAGCACTTTTCAATTTATCATGTTTATATGTAACATGTTCTCATCACTTCTTAACTTTTCACTTTAACTTTCTCATTTAGTTTAGCATATAAGAACTCACGCTTCTCAAAACATCAAGCTATAAACATACTTCGCTATTCACTTCTTTCTTATCTTTATCTTTTTAAGCAATTATGCTTTTTCAAATTATTAGCATGCTTCTTAACTTATTTCACATAACAATGTGTTCTTTTTAACTTTACCGACCACAACTAGGTCAACACATAACATGCATTCATATACATCTATCTCAACTCATACACTAACTATACAATCGTGCTCTCAAGCACATCACATAAAACTTAAACATACAATAAACTTACCATAGACTTATCATCACAAAATCAATCATACCATAACACTTAACATCCTATAAGCAATCATATCATAACGCTTAACACTTATCCAACAAGTGTTAAAACATTCAAAATCAAAATCAATTCACATAGTCTATGGCATCATACACCACATTGCATAACCAAGCAATGTCTAAGCATCGACCTTCTAACTAACCACAAGCAATAGCCCATCTTATAGCTAAGGCATCATAAACCTTAGTTCGCTTACCAACCCGTCTCTAATACCACTTAGCCTTGCTACTCGCATTCATAACTCTAACTCTATCATACATTCACATATCACAATACAATCCCCGACACCAACCAAGGTGCACGACTATCTAATCATATAAACATTTCAAGTCCTCCACGACTTACATCACATAATCACAACATCAACACCGACACCAACCGAGGTGCTTGGCCAACTAATAATTTAAACACCTTAAGTCCCCATGGACTTGCATCTCATACACATCAACACTATCACAAGCATACATCACCTATCATCAATACGCTCGACTAGCATAAAACATAATTCGTCTAACACTTAGCAATTAGTTTCCGCGCAATCTAACACTTACGTCCAAGGCTTCTACGAGTGGTTTAAGACTAGGCACCCTATAGTGGAAACCTAATTCACTTAAACCGAAGCTCTGATACCAATTTGTAACGCCCCGTGCCCGCTTATACTAAAAACTTTGACTTTTGACGCGGAAACATTTGACTAAAACGGACTTATACAAATCCTTCATATAATAACCAGAATCTATAACATTTAACCCTTTAAAATATACTTGCAAGAACATGTACTCGACAACTCTTCAAAACATTACACACAATTTTTATAACATAACCAAACAACCCTTCTGTGACTACGATACGCCGTATCCTTTTTAGGGATACGCCGTATCAAAGATGAAAGACCATGCGCCGTATCACCCTGAAGTGATACGCCGCATCTACTTAAACTTCTGATACGCCGCATCTAATATACTAGATACGCCGTATCACCGTAAACTTCTGATACGTCGCATCTAATATACTAGATACGCCGCATCGACCAATTTAGATAGAACATCAGCAGGAAGACCTGCATATACTCAACACACCACACAATCCACTTTGACACCTTTTACAACACTATAACTTGTATCAAAACACTCCCTTTACATTCAAAACCATATTCAACTGTAATACATGGCAATTGACCCGTTTACAACCCAAAATGGGTACATTTTACACATTAGCCAAACACCCCCTTAACTTAACCCATAAACACATACAACATACTTTAACATACCAAATGACTTCCAATTCATTACAAAACACTTAACATACAATCTAACACTTGTTTACTCATTTCAAAGCATTACTTGACTCACGGGGTACAAACTTATACACTTGAGCTCGGTATCTACCTAAGCTCTACAATCTTACCAAAGCTAATAATTTTGCATAACCATGCTTTAATCCCCTACATACTTACATCCAAACCATAGTATAAACACCTACAAAACGGTTAGACAACTAAACCGTAAGCGATAACGCTTAGTAAGTAAAACAATAATAACATATAATCATACTTCAATCCACATGATGCATCATATACATAAGCACTTACTTGACGGGCTTACAACCCAAAACTCATCTAGCACATAACATCATCATACCATAACATCAAGTCATCATATAAGCCATATTCATAGCATCACATAATCATATTCCATAGTCCATACCACTTTGCCATACAACATACATAACACATATGTTAGACATCCATATAATACATGTTACTATCATTTTACTTACCTCAACCAAGCTAAACAATAACAAGGATCATCATCATCATCATAATCTTCCTTCATCATCATCATTCTTGACAAATTAACAAAACCTAATAACATAGCAATAAAACACATAACAAGGGTTATCAAAACCCATCAAAACATAATCATCTTGCTAATCAAATCATCATATGATCATACCCACATCATATGATGATTTCCCACTTAAATCACTAACTTGAGAGGGATTACTTACTTGATAATCATAGCTAAGAAAGATGATAAACATGGGTCCTTAAAAGCCATCACCTAGCCCTATCTTCCCTCCTTTTCTCCTTGGCTCGACATTCACAGGCAACATACTCTCTTTTACAGGAGAGTGTGGAAACTTATAGATAAATGGGGAAGATTCTAGCTACAAGGGCAATTCTGTCATTTATGCTTATTTAAGGTCGATGCGCCGTATCTATATGTAGATAGATACGCCGCATCCATGCTACCCCTTATATACGCCGTATCTCATTCTCCAATACGGCGCATGGACTATAACAAGTCGGTTCTACTTTTCCTTTCTACCATACGCCGCATGTACTTCCTAGATGCACCGCATCTAGGCTATAACAGACTAACACTTAACACTATAAACATTTGCCCTTAGACAACCACATGCTCTTAGTCAACATACTTAGGCTCGGGTCAACTTCATCTAGGGTGGGGTCCCACTACCCGAGAAACAGGTCTAACAAAGAGGTACATAATCATTTACGTACTTTATTTCGTATGGAAATAATCTTCTAGGAGCTTAATATATTCTTTTAGTTCCAAAGGTTTCTTTCTAACACATATTGTTTGATAATTAGGAGGTTAATTATTACTTGACAGCTCATAATATTAAACCCGATGATCCAATCGAGGTAAAATCCTATCAGTTGGTACTCTACGATTCCCAATTGTAGATATATTTCCTGAAATGTATAAATCATGTATAGCCTTGGTCCAGTGCATGTATGTTTATGTGTGTATTGAGTCTTTAATGCTGTGAACCAGGATCAGCCAATTCCTAAGACAAAGGCCACTTTCTGCGCCTGAACGTAGACCGCTGATTGGACTTGATCCTATAACCTATGCTAGCGTACGTGATCTATACTGTTAAGCTCAGCTCTATTGTCCATTTGTATATTTTTAGCTACCAGTTTTCCGAATCCTTGAACTTTTATTATTCAGCTTGCATTGACGGATGCAGAGCAGTTTATGAAGTTGCAAAATAAATCCGCAATGGCATATATCTTGAAGCCAAAAGCCCTCATTTTGGTGAGACTATATCTTGCTTTTATGTTTCATGTTTCTTTGATACATTCTATTCATGTCACTCACATTACTAATATTTGCTGACAGTTAGAAAAGTTTGAGCTAGCCCGTGCTGTAATTCGTAAAGGTCTTCACATTGATGCTTCAAGGTAATATTTCTACAATATTTTTTAACCTCAAGAGTTCTGTATATATTATCGTCTGAATATATCCCAAACTCTGTCAAAAGCTTATTCAATATTTATTTCATGAACCAAAAAATAAATGCTAAAAAATTATCTTGGTGATCAGTCATTTACATACGCATACCAACCTTTTTCTACTTCAAATTCTCTAACAAAGTAACAACATAAATTGGTGGAGGTAATAGAAGGGATAATCCTTTTGTATGGAAGAATATACAGAACTTAACGTGCACAACTGATGTAACTGAAAGTGTTTTTATGATGAAAGTTTGACAATTTATCAACCTCTTAAAGACGAAAAAGTTATTTTTTAGATGAACACAGTTTAAGCAGATACGTATGTTTGAGTATTTAAATTATACATGTTTATCTGCTTAATTAAGAGTAAATAAGCACTTTAAAGTCAAAATATACTTCTTAGTAAAAACGTACAGAATAAGCAAGCCCATCAATGTTTAGATACATGGATTTAGATGCTTGGCTAATTGTGTTTGATGAACACAGTGAAAAGGTTTTTGGGTTAGTTGATTGACGAGGAACACTTCTGAGACCTTTGATAAATTCATTAGAATTGTAGTTGAGTTTAGAATACTACATGAACTATTTAGCATGTTATTTTTCTAGTTTTAAAAATGACTAAAGAAACACAATGCTGAGAGATCAGACAAGTGTAGCTAATTTTAATCATTCTACTATGTTGTTTCGGATTCTTAGATTTTCGGCTTCAAGCCTTGATTCAAGTTGAAGAGGTGCATATATTGTTGGGTAGGATTTCTTTATTCTTTAGTTTGTTGATTGTTGAGGTGTCAGGGACATTTCGGAGACAGATGTTCATTCCATTCATTTGGTACTTTTGGGAAAATGTTGTATTATATGATTTTTTATAAACGATTATATGGTCATCTAAGGTATATGAATTCTATCTTTGATGGCGGTGTTTTACAGCTTAGGAATAGTACTCATGTTGTAGCTCATGATATGTCTTAAATGGGTTAACTCTACTTTTGATTAAAGTTGGTCATAAAGAATTACTTCCTTTTCATAGGTCTGCACTCACTTTTGTGTGATCCATGAGTATTGTAACAGATCATTTTAGTTGTGATTGAGATCATTTTAGCTGTCATTGTGGTTATTTCCAACTGTCATTTTCATATTATGGTTCAAGATATTGCATCATTTATAGTTGTAATTAACATGTCATTTCTTCTAATGTTTCTGTTTCAAGGTTCGACTTTGGATATCTGGTCGGAAATAAAGTGCGGCTTCCGGTAGTACCATGGTTGTAAAAGACGAAGGTGATGATCAGAAAGTTGGCAAGAGTACATAACTTAACAATTAAGTGGCACTATGTATAATTCTAAACTTTGTAGTTAAATATGTCGGCAAGTGCTGAATGGGTTATGTCATCAATTCATGTTAGAAATAACAATTTTGCCAATTTATAGGCAGGATTACTGCCAAAAACTGTTGCATTGTGTTATATTTTTTTAATTATACATAGTGCTAATAGTATACAACTGGTTTTGAGCCATGGCTGAAGTTGGGTAACTACCTAAGGCAACATTAAAGCCTCCCGCCGGCAACCCACGGGTAAGAAAACCTTTATTTAACAAGCCCAATATAAAACTTATGGCTACAATAAAATAACCACAACGACAAGGGTACTAAAAAAACACAACATTATATATACTCACCGTACTATTTAAAAACATTCAAAAAATAAATACTAGCAAAAACAACTTACGCCTCTTTTACAAAAAAAATTATAAACACCGGTAACAACAACAAACGTGGTCTATTCACATCAACACGGCGTTCCCGCAGCAACGCGCGGGTTCCCCCACTTGTTTTGAACCATGACTAATTTCTAGAAAATTCCTCTCCTCCGGAAACATACTACGGATGGCACGTTGGCCTATCTTCTGCATGTTTTTGCATACATTACAGACCAATGTTTATTGACCGAAGTACCTCAGAGATGACCTATGAGTCGTCTAACGGGGAACCAGTCAGTTCAAGACTTTGTCTGTCTTTATAGAGTCTCCGTGCCTGACATATAGCTTACGAAGTAAATTTTAAATATAATATACAGTGATCTTTAGCTTAATAAGGTTTACTAAACTTATATGTCCAAGGTTGTCAATGTGTTCCTGAGAACATAATTCCCGATTTTTTATCCCACTAAAATCTACTAATAGCCTAATCCTTTGTTATGCGTCACCTTTGTATACACACATAGATGTTGCATAAAACAATTTCTCTAATTATCCGTGTTAACTTTTTCATGGATACACATAAGAACCATAACACCTCTGACAAGTACCAAATGCTAATGTGTTCATGCATCTAGAAATATATGAATACCCTAGCACCGAAAACAATAATTTTTCTTCTGGAAACATAATTCCAGGCTAGTATTCTCGTTGTTACACTTGACGTGGATAAAGGTTACAATACCATAAGCTTAAAGTCTTAAGACTTGCCTAAGAAGATACATATAAGAACCATAGTAACTTACAATGCGCTAACCCCTACTCACAAGGTCAGGCCTATACAAATATTATGTAATTACTGTAGATTACACTAAATTCCGCAAATTGGCCTTGTTTAGCATATCTTACAACTTCATTGTCGCTTAACAATATTTCTGTTAGGCATTTTGTGAATGTTTGGACTAAATCTTGGTGTAATCAGATTGATAAACTTACTTCTTTCCAAAGCCGAAGACTTCTTTCAAACTTTTTTCTTTGTAAACTCACTTCTTTCCAATGCGAAACACCACTTTCAAACTTTTTTCTTTGTAAACTCACTTGTGCGGAACACCACTTTCTAACTTTTTTCTTTTCAAGCTCACTTCTTTCCAATGACGAACACTACTTTTTTAACTTTCTTATTTGCAAACTCACTAATCAAAAAATCAGTTCCAATACGTGTAACCACCCGTAATTTTCCAGACTGATTTTTAATACTAAATGGGTCCCACACCTTATTTATATAAAAGATTTACAAAATAGCATGAACAGTCACTGTGATTAAATTTCTCCCGCCACCCTTTAACTTTGGAGAAAATACGATTTGGCCCTTGTATTTATTTTCGGGTATATAAAGAACCACTTAGACTATCACAACCCTAATTCACTCACTCCTCTCTCACTCTAAGAAATCCGGCGCCGTCACCGGAGCTCCGGCGAGATTCCGGCGACCCCATTTTCTCACCACCGTTTCAAGCACAAGTAGATCGGGTTAGATCGCACCACCACTTCATCTCATCTTCGTCTCTTTCTTTCTTAAACCATGGTATGAGGAAAACCTAGATCTAATTTATTACGACTTTACTTAAAAAGCGAATACAAAACTATAATTAAAAACGTTTTGAGAAAACGATTTAAAGGGGTGTTCGTTTCTTATCTTGGCATAGTGTGTCTCTCGGTCAGTCAACAACACACAATTTCCTGGTCCTACACTCCTACGAAAAAAAAAAAAAAAATTGGGTGATTTTTAACACGATGCCATAGTGCACAAGTTATATATCCATTTAGAGAGCTCTTACTGGTTTCAAGTTTCTTTTTGGCATATATTGTTTATCTCATAAATACGGTTTATTTTATTCTTTTTGGTCTTAATTTAAGAAGTGCTCTTTTTGTACATTAGGCCTTAATTTTGGCCTAAACTATACATGGTAAAAAAAAATAAGGTTTGGGTAAGGATGAAGCCCACAAGAATTATAAGAGGGTGTCTTAATTTTGTAAATCGTATGTGACGAGTTTGCGGATTTTAGAAAAATACTTAACTAACGAAACATTATCTTGTTTTGACATATTACTCATAGGTAGAGTTTTGGATTACATTTGGACTTGAGTTTGTCTAACGCAATTCAAAATTATTTTGGTGTGTCATATAAATTTTCACTTGATATATTTATGCCCTTACCCAAACCCAGATTATAATCTTTACCAAACTAGCCTTCATTGAAATTTAAACATTCCTTACCTCATCCTCACTTCCTCATCTCATCCCAAAACCATGTCACGTGCTTTCACCCCCGACCCCGAGTACGTCCCCAACCAGTGGGATGAAAGACATCTATGCCTGAGTACGACCTCGACCTCCTTGTTCACGACCACGACCTACGGTGTCTCCCGTGCCATCATATGAGTGATGCTGCACAAATTCATATAAATTATAATATAAACGAATGTATTGATAGTGTATAACGAGTAAATTTGGGCACTTCAAAAAGAATAATGAGTATAAAATTAGTATTTCAAGTGTTTACTCAAAGTTAATTACCTAAAATATCACAAGTTAATTAATTTTAAGTAAGGGGTAGTTTGGGAATCCACATTACTCACTTTTAAGAAATTCTAAGAGATTTTATAAGTAGTTAAAGATACAATTTATATAATTATAATAGGGCATTTTACATAGCATTTGAGCGAAAGGGCTTTACAGGCTGCCGTAGGGTTCACCGCACAATCACATGCACCCATTAAAGTTTTTGGTGCATAGCGAAGTGGACCAGTGTTAACAAACTTTCAGGCGCACTTTGAAAAACCCACCCCAGTCGAACTGTCCATTCCCTTGCTCTGCCAAAAACATGGGGTACCATCCTCCATCTTCTCTTTCAAGACATCTTGAAACCACACAAAACGCGCCAGCTCAGAGAGCATAAGTGCCGTAATTCCAAAGTTGTTTCTCCAAAGTTCCGGACGTCCCGGATTTGTAATGATGGTATTTGCCGCGGTCCAAAAATTTTCAAAGCTTAACGTATTTCCTGGAATTCTACGGTTATAAAGCAGATCGCTGTACCTTTCCCCGTAGCGCGTTAAAATTGCATTGCTTACCCAACGATTTGGTCTCCCTTCCTTGTAGGGGCTTTCCCCCAATTCGTACAAATTCGTTCCGTCTTCGACCGCGACCAGATACACATCAAGTTTTTTAAAAATCCAACTAAATTGACTACCGTCTAAAGTAACAAAAAGTCTAACAAAACCTATTAATCGATTTATTTCGATTTCTTTTACAAAATCTAGCATAAACCCTCACCAATCGGTTACACCGACCGTGTAATACAGCCAAGCCACGCGATCGTCACGGGCATAGATGTCCGTCAATTCCATCGCTGCGTGTCTTTCATCCCACTGTTTGGGGTCGCACTCGGACTCGGTGAAAGCACCGAACATGGTTTTGGGATGAGATGGGGAAGTGAGGATGAGGTAAGGAAGGTTTAAATTTCAATTAAGGCTCGTTTGGTAAAAATTATAATCGTTGCTGGGGAAGTGAGGATGAGATGGGGTGAAAGCACCTAACATTCACACGTAATTGGTTGGCACGTGCGAATGTTGCTCTTAGATCTTGACACGTGTATCCAACGATTATAGAAGATGCACAAATGAAAACACAAATGAAGAGCACACGGATCGACGACCTGGCATCGAAACAACATTTGTATTATTGTAGCCACGTGTCATTATATAAATATTTATTATATATAATCTGAGCTCAATATTTTAAAATAATCTTATTATTCCAATATTCCATAATTAGAACTAGTAACAGATTTTAGTAAGCTTTCACCCCCATCTCATCCTCACTTCCCCAGCAACGATTATAATCTTTACCAAACGAGCCTTAATTGAAATTTAAACCTTCCTTACCTCATCCTCACTTCCCCATCTCATCCCAAAACCTATGTTCGGTGCTTTCACCGAGTCCGAGTGCGACCCCAAACAGTGGGATGAAAGACACGCATCGATGGAATTGATGGACATCTATGCCCGTGACGATCGCGTAGCTTGGCAGTATTACACGGTCGGTGTAACCGATTGTGGAGGGTTTATGCTAGATTTTGTAAAAGAAATCGAAATAAATCGATTAATAGGTTTTTTTAAGACTTTTTTTTACTTTAGACGGTAGTCAATTTAGCTGGATTTTTAGAAAACTTGATGTCTATCTGGTCGCGGTCGATGACGGAACGAATTTGTACGAATTGGGGGAAAGCCCTACAGGGAAGGAAGACCAAATCGTTGGGTAAGCGATGCAATTTTAACGCGCTACGTGGAAAAGTACAGCGATCTGCTTGATAACCATAGAATTCCAGGAAATACGTTAAGCTTTGAAAATTTTCGGACCGCGACAAATACAATCATTACAAATCCGGGACGTCCGGAACTTTGGAGAAACAGCTTTGGAATTACGGCACTTATGTTCTCTGAGCCGGCGCGTTTTGTGTGGTTTCAAGATGTCTTGAAAGAGAAGATGAATGATGGTACCCCCATGTTTTTGGCAGAGCAAGGGAATGGACAGTTCAACTGGGGTGGGTTTTTCAAAGTGCGCCTGAAAGTTTGTTTACACTGGTCCACTTCGCTATGCACCAAAAACTTTTATGGGTGCATGTGATTGTGCGGTGAACCCTACGGCAGCCTGTAAAGCCCTTTCACTCAAATGCTATGTAAGATGCCCTATTATAATTATATAAATTGTATCTTTAACTACTTACAAAATCTCTTAGAATTTCTTAAAAGTGAGTAATGTGGATTCCCAAACTACCCCTTACTTAAAATTAATTAACTTATGGTATTTTAGTTAATTAACTTTGAGTAAACACTTGAAATACTAATTTTATACTCATTACTCTTTTTGAAGTGCTCAAATTTACTCGTTATAAACCATCAATACATTCGTTTATATTATAATTTATATGAATTTGTGCATTATCACTCATATGATGGCACGGGAGACGCCGTAGGTCGTGGTCGTGAACAAGGAGGTCGTGGCCGTGAACAAGGAGGTCGAGGTAGTGGCCGTGAACAAGGAGGTCGAGGTCGTGGCGAGAGAGGTCGTCGCCAATGAGGCGCCAAAGGTAAGCCCCTTTATTTGTCTCTCTCTCACACACACAAATGCGCGTATGCACATACTACATGCTATCCTAATTTTTGGGAGACTATCCTTATCCTAATTAAAAAGAAGCATTTAATTTGATTTTAATGCTCGTGTTTTGTTAGTGTTAGTTGTGATCTTCGATATGTTCATGATCTTTGAATTTGATGTGATATGGGTGTTGAATGTAGTGAAACTTGCTACAGTTTGATATGCTATTGTAGTTGTTACCTTTTAACTTATGCTCGTAGATTAATAAATGGATGTTCAATCCTTATCCTACAGGAAACAGGGGTTCTCCTCTCTTTTCCGGCCATTTTTCCGGCTGCAGGGACTCTCACCACCAGCGAGTGGTGGTTCTCCTCCCTTTTCCGAGGCAGATCCGAATACCTCCGCTGCCTCAGTCCGCCGGCGGCGACCATTTCCGACCACCGGAATATTTTTTCCGGCAAGGGAGTTTTTTATCCTTACTCTATAATTTTATTTATTTCTGTTAGCCATTGTTGTTTCCCTGTCTTTGCTACGCTGCTCATTGATTACTTGCCTTTTTGTGCCTGCTTCTTTGTTTGTTTGTTTGTAGCTTGTCTGTTTTTGCTAGGCTGCTTATTTTTCTTTATCTGCTTATTTGTGCCTTGCCCTTGGTTGTAGTTTTCTTGGGTTAGGATAGACAACTTGGTTTGTGATGGTCACCTGAGGTCATGTCGTTCCGGTTTGGGTGGGGTAGGAGGGGTAGGCAGAGTAGGCAGGGTAGGAGGGTCTAGGGTGGGTAGGGGTTATGCTAGGGTGGCGGCCCCTCGTAGGATTAGGGTGGGTAGTTGGAATGTGGGGACTTTGATCGGTAAGCTCTTTGAGTTGACTGATGTGTTGAGGAGACATAAGGTGGATATTGCGTGCTTCCAGGAGACTAAATGGAAGGGTTCTAGCACGAGGGAGGGCAACGGGTACAAGCTTTGGTACTCGGGCTCAAGGACCGCGAGAAATGGAGTTGGAGTTATTTTGACGGCGGGCCTCAAGGACAATGTGGTGCAAGTGATCAGGAGTAGCGATAGGATCATGACGATTACTTTGGTTATTGATGGAGAGACCGTTAATGTGATCAGCGCTTACGCTCCTCAGGTGGGCCGGAGTGAAGCAGAGAATAAGAGCTTCTGGGACTCACTCGACGAGCTTGTTAGGGAGTGCCCGTCAGATCATCGATTGATCATAGTGGGCGACTTGAACGGCCATATAGGAGCGGGATCGGATGGTTACGCGGGAGTCCACGGAGGATTTGGCTTTGGAGTTAGGAATGACGAAGGACGCTCGATCCTAGAGTTTGCTACGGCACATGACTTGGTTGTTGCGAATTCTTTCTTCAAGAAGAGAGATGTCCACCTGATCACATTCCAAAGTGCTGGCCTCAACTCCCAGATTGACTTTCTGCTTGTGCGAAGAAGGGATCTTAGAGCATGTAGAGACTGCAGGGTTTTCCCGGGCGAGGCATGCGCATCCCAACACAGATTGTTAGCATTGGATGCACTTTTGGAGAGGCAAAGTCACAGGAGAGTAACGACCGGGTTGCCGAGGATCCTATGGAAGAAATTGAACGGTGAGGCGGCAGAGTCGTTTAGAGGGAAAGTCTTAGAGGGACTTTATATTAGGTCGGAGGAATCGACTGCTAGAGACGCGGACCAGATGTGAAACACTATTGCTGGCATAATTAAAGACGCAGCAAAGGATTCCATTGGTGTGGCTTGCGGGGTTGCGGGTACCAAGCTGTCCAGTAGTAGGGAATCTTGGTGGTTTTGTGAGGAAGTGCAAACCAAAGTCGCAGCGAAACAAGCTAGGTTCAAAGAGCTCCTCTCTTGCAGAGAGGGACACCAACCTGATATTACCGCTACAGAAGAGAGGTACAAAGTAGCTAAAAGAGAAGCGAAAAAGGCGGTAGCTCAGGCGAAGGACAAAGCGTACGAAGATTTGTATAAGAAATTGGACTCCAAGGAGGGAGCTAATGATATATTCAGGATTGCTAAAGCCCGAGAGAGAAGAAGGAGGGATTTAGGAGACATTAAATATATCAAGGATGAAGGCGGACGAACCATCGTGAAAGAAGAGGATATTAGACTAAGATGGAGAGAGTATTTTTCCTCTCTTTTCAACGGAGGGTTTACGGAAGATAGAGAGGAAGAAGTGAACCCTAGCCGTCTGCCAGAGTGCGACTATTCGAGGATTAGCCAATCAAAAGTGAAGGTGGCAATTCAAAAGATGGGGAGAAACAAAGCAGTAGGGCCGGACCAAATCCCCATTGAAGCCTGGAGGTGTCTGGGTGAGGAGTGGGTAGGATGGTTGACGTGCCTTTTCAACAAGATCTTCTCCGGTGATAAGATGCCTGAAGAATGGAGACTCAGTGAAGTCATTCCCATCTACAAAAACAAGGGGGATGTGCAAGTGTGTAGCAACTATAGGGGCATTAAGCTTCTTAGTCACACCATGAAGCTCTGGGAGAGACTCATTGAGAGAAGATTGAGAAGGGAGACGAGGGTGTCTGAGAACCAATTTGGTTTTATGCCAGGGAGGTCATCGATTGAGGCTATCCACCTTCTCAGAAGTCTCATGGAGAAGTATAGAGAGAGACAAAAGGACCTGCATATGGCATTCCTTGACCTTGAAAAGGCATATGATAGTGTCCCTCGAGAGCTAATCTGGAGAACTCTAATTCGTAAAGGAACCCCTAGGAGGTACATCAGAGTCATTAAAGATATGTATGAGGGGGCTAAGACCCGTGTACGGTCCTCAGTGGGGATCTCAGAGTTTTTCTCTGTTGAAGTGGGACTCCACCAAGGATCTGCCATTAGCCCTTACCTCTTCGCACTAATTCTTGATGAGTTATCTCGAGGGATTCAAGAGGGCATACCGTGGAGCATGATTTTCGCGGACTACATTGTGTTGGTGGCTGAATCGGCGGAAAAGTTAAACAACAGACTTGAGCAATGGAGGGAGGCTCTAGAGGACAATGGTCTTCGAGTGAGCAGAGAGAAGACTGAATACATGAGATGTGATTTTGGGAAGATCGAGTCAGGCCAGCACGAAGAGATGGATGTTCGTATCGGTGACCGGATCCTACCACCCAAGGAGTCCTTTAGATATCTGGGTTCGATGATTCACAAGTCAGGGAGGATAGATGAGGACGTAAGCCACCGGATTAGAACGGGGTGGGCGAAATGGAGGGCGGCGTCGGGAGTCCTCTGTGACAGGAACGTCCCATTAAAGCTAAAGGGAAAATTTTATAGGGTGGCGATTAGGCCAGCTATGTTGTACGGGTCTGAGTGCTGGCCTATCTCCAAAGCCCATGCTAACAGGGTTGAGGTGGCAGAACTGAGAATGCTAAGGTGGACTTGCGGTAAGACCTTGCTGGACATGATCCCGAACGGAGTTTTCAGAGCTAAGCTTGAGGTCGAGTCTATCATCTCGAAGATGAGAGAAGGAAGGCTAAGGTGGTTCGGGCATGTAAAGAGGAGACCACAAGCAGCACCCGTAAGAAGAGTAGAAGCGTTAGCGGTGGAAGGTGTGAGAAGGAGGGGTAGACCCAAACTCAGATGGGAGGATAGACTTAAGCTCGACATGAAGGAACTGCTATTGACCGAGGACATGACCTCAGATAGGAAGGCGTGGAGGGATAGAATTAGGATTTGCGGGTAGCTCAGGCTAGGGGTGTTGGGTTGCTTTGCCTTAGCTTTAGGCCCTGTGGGTTGCCTTGCTTTGCTTTTGTTTGGTTGCTTTGCCTTAGCTTTAGGCCCCGTGCATTGCTTTGTCTTGCCCCCATAGGTTTGCCTGCTTTTCGTGTTTTTTGTGCCTGTTTTTTGTGCCTGTTTTTTGTGCCTCTGTTTTTTTTCTCTGTTTCGGTGTCTGCGTTTGTGTTTGCTTGTTTTGCCTGCTCTTTTGACTGCTTGTTGTCTGCTATGCTTTCTCGGTTGTTCTCCTGCCTTTGATCTCTCACGCGCACACAAGCACTTGCCGGAGGTCTCTTTGGAAGCAGCCTCTCTACTCCCGGGTTTTCCCATGGGGTAGGGGTAGGGTCTGTCTACATCCCACCTCCCCCATACCCTGCCCCGGCGGGATTGGGTTTGTTGTTGTTGTTGTTGTTGTTATTAGCCCTACTCATTTTGTTGACCACATGGCATCCACAAAGTATGGCCTAGATTGAATTTGAGTGTCCTTGTGTTTATTTCTAAGGATGTGGAATATGGTATGCTTTATATGATCTTTTGCTATCATCACATCATGCCAACAAACCAATAATTCAATTATAGATAAATTATAACATCACCTATGGTTTTGAATTAGTAATAAAATGCCCTATAGTCTGTCATAAAGTTTAGTAATAACAATGCAGTTGAATTGTGATTAGTAGAATGGGATTCGAGGTTTTGAATTAGAATTGATGCTCATTTAATTTATATTTGATAATGGAGTTGGTGTAAACATGCCCTTTTTGTGTGACATAATCAATGATTAATTTAGTCTTTGGTGCCATGGGACACTGCATAGTGCATTATGAAGGTATTATTTATAGTATTGACGAATATGGTTAAGGCACAGACTCGCCATCCGATGGATCCTCTTGCTGCTGCTGAAATCTCCATAGCCGTGGCGACAGTTAGGGCTGCTGGAGCGACTCCAGAGGTTAACAATTGCCTCACATTTATAACTGTTAATCTTATAAAAATCTGTATATGTAACATAACAAAGAATCTGAACGCATTTTTTTAGGTAAGAGATTATTTATAGAGGTAGTCCTTGTGGAACCAGACAAAAATGTAGTTGCCTTAGCGGATGCATATTTTTTTCCACCTTTTCAACCGTCACTGTTGCCAAGGACCAAGGGAGGACCCATAATTCCGACAAAACTTCCACCTCGACAAGCTAGGCTTATTGTTTACAACAAGAAATCAAATGAAACAAGTATATGGATCTTTGAGTTATCAGAAGTTCATGCTCTAACTCGAGGTGGCCATCATAGAGGCAAAGTTATTTCATCTAAAGTAGTGCCTGATGTGCAACCTCCTATGGTAAGTTCTTTTATAATTCTTTAGCTTATTCAATTTGCTGGTATTATTGGATGCTGAAGTGTACGATGATCTTTTTGTTATACTCCAGGTGTGTTGGTTACCATAGTGAGGCTGATGCTCATCCGGAGACTGGCTAAACCGCTCATATTCTGTCGCACAGAAAGTGACTGTCCCATGGAGAATGGTTATGCTCGTCCGGTTGAAGGAATCGATGTGTTAGTTGATATGCAAAATATGGTGGTTATCGTGTTTAAAGACCGCAAACTTGTTCCTCTACCACCAGCGGACCCATTGAGAAATTATATTGCTGGTGAAACAAGGGGAGGCGTTGATCGAAGCGATGTGAAACCGCTAAACATCGTTCAACCTGATGGTCCTAGTTTTCGTGTTAATGGTCATTTTGTTCAGTGGCAGAAGGTCTGTGCTGTTATTACTGTCCTCTTTTCTATCAACAAGTTTCAGTTGGGTTTACACTTTGCACGACTGATAGGATTAAAATTTTCTTTTGTTAATTTCTTTCAGTGGAATTTCCGTATTGGCTTCACTCCTAGGGAGGGTTTGGTCATATATTCTGTTGCATATGTTGATGGAAACCGAGGTCGGAGGCCTGTAGCCCACAGATTAAGCTTCGTAGAAATGGTGGTTCCTTATGGTGACCCCAATGACCCTCATTACAGGAAGAATGCATTTGATGCAGGGGAAGATGGACTTGGTAAAAATGCTCATTCTCTTAAAAAGGTAAGCCTTTGAGTCGCATAATTTTTATCTAATGTAACCACATAAGTCAAACAGATACTTTTCTTTACAACATGTTTATGTTCATTCTTTACAACATGTTTATGTTCAGGGTTGTGATTGTCTCGATTACATCAAATATTTTGATGCACACTTAACCAATTTCACCGGGGGTGTTGAAACAATCGAAGATTGTATTTGCTTGCATGAAGAGGATCATGGAATTTTGTGGAAGCATCAGGACTGGAGAACTGGTTTAGCTGAAGTTTGACGGTCAAGAAGGCTAGTAGTGTCTTTTATATGTACTGTGGCCAATTATGAATATGGGTTTTACTGGTATTTTTATCAGGCAAGTTACAGACCATGCTAATATTTTTAGTTATTAACATGCTAATAACTTTGTGATTAAACAATTAGATATCTTCTTACAGGATGGGAAAATAGAGGCTGAGGTGAAGTTAACTGGAATATTAAGCATAGGAGCAACCTGGTGAAGTTAGAAAATATGGGACTATGATTGCTCCTGGACTCTACGCTCCTGTTCATCAACACTTTTTTGTTGCTCGTATGGATATGTCTGTTGACTGTAAGCCTGGTGAATCCCACAATCAGGTTCGGCATTCTCAATCTATGTAATATACTCGAGAATTTGCAATAGTAGAAATCAAATGCTTGAACTTTGAGCTGCTCTCTGATTGCTAAAGTATTTTGAGCATTTAGTTGATATTGGAGGTGGTAACATGGATGCATTTAATTGAACTTTGGTTAACTCTCAACCCTTTGATATAACACACAACCCAAATCGACCCAACTCTGTAAATGGGTCAAAATTGCTATATACTTGGCATCCTTTTTTTTCTTTTTTTTTTTTTCTTGTACTATTTTCATTTTGCTTCTCCTGATGTTTGATATTATCATTGTACGCCTGTACCTTAAAGAATACATTTTTAACATACAAGAGCATCTTTTCTTACACGTATACTGCTTTAATTTATAGGTAGTTGAGTTGGATGTTAAAGTTGAAGAACCGGGAGATGCAAATGTGCACAACAACGCCTTTTATGCCGAAGAGACATTGTTAAAATCCGAACTTGAAGCAATTCGTGATTGTAATTCTGCTTGTGCCCGACATTGGATTGTAAGTTCTCTTACATTTTCAAACTTCCCATTTTTCTTTGTCAGTCAAGTTTTTCTCTCTCTCCGTCTCACACACATACTTACTCACACACAGTTAAAGGGGCGATGTGTGTTTTGAAAGTAACTAATCAGATAATACAATTCGGGCATGCTATTATTCTGATTTCACTTATACATATACACATATTAGATGACCATATGGATCAAATTGTTTACCATTAGGAGGGGCAGAGGCCAAGTTTTTGAGAAGAGCTGCTTTTTTGATGCACAACCTGTGGGTCACACAATATGATCCCGAAGAAATGTTTCCTGGTGGAGAGTTCCCTAATCAGAATCCACGTGTTGGAGAGGGTTTAGCTACTTGGGTTAAGAAGGATCGCTCTCTAGAAGAAACTGACCTTGTTCTCTGGTATCCACTTAGTTGCTTCTCATTTTATAATTATGACTTGTTTGTTGATGCATTGTTGGAGATGGGAATATTAACTCATTTACTTTTGGATGGGTTGATTCAGGTTATGTTTTATCTCTAACGAGTTAAATATGTGGTATCTTAGATAACTGGGTAAAAAAGAAATATTTTAAACGGGTCGAAAGTCACCCAAAGTGTATATATCCAATGCAAAAAACCTCCTAAATAACTTTTTTAGAATCATATTGCTGTTGAAATAATATGATCCTTAAGTCTGTACTTGATTAACAAATTGTTTATACAAAGGTTACTCTTTTATGGTAAAAAAGTGCTTCTGTTCGACTTAACCTGATCCAGGCAAAAAGACCCGTTTTGACATGAACCCCTTTTGACCTGTTGCACTTCCCGTTCTTTTATATTGCTTTTAAGATAACGAGTTGTAAAATTATACTGTATCTGATACACTAATTGCTTATAATTACTTTTTTGGCAAAAAGGTACTCTGAGTCGACTTAACCTGACCTTTAAATGAGCTGTTTAGACCTGAACCTTTTTTGACCCCTAGACCACCGTATCTATTTTGTAATTTTTAATACTCATGCTGCCATTGAATGCTCACAGGTATGTATTTGGAGTGACACATGTTCCCCGACTAGAAGATTGGCCTGTTATGCCATTAGAACACTTTGGATTCCGCCTCATGGTAATTATTGCTCATTTCTTAATCTTTATGTTGCTCGTTATCATAAAACTTCACAATTTGAACACTCGCATAAGTTAGCACAATGCTCGCCTGATTGATGTTGGTACATTGATTTGCAGCCACATGGATTCTTCAACTCCTCACCAGCTGTGGATGTTCCTCCAAGCTCAATGACCGATTCGGAATTGAAAGAAAATGGTTTGGCAGATAAGTCTTGCCATACTGGTCTCGTTGCAAAAATGTGAAAGGAAGTTTATTACCACGTAAGTGTACTCCACTAGAAAGCCATTTTATCTGTGTTTTTGAGATGTTATACTCTATCGGGTCCGTTTTCACCCTATCCGATTAGTTTCCATGTGAAAGACGTGATGGTTATGATGTTTGTAGCAATTGCCATCTGTTTTGCTTGTGAATGTCTAATAAGATCCATATGGAAAATAGACAACTCTTTTTACTTTCTGTATCTTTGTTTATCTTGTGTGAGTTGTGTCGATACTCAAGTCTTTGTGGCTACTCTTTTCCCCTCCAAATTACCAATCTAGCCACTTCACGTGGTTTCTATAGATTTACATCATACCCGTTATCCTGATATGCATAAATGTCTATGAGGAGGAACCGCACCCCCAATAGGTCCAGGATGATGCATGATAGATATTACGATGATATATAGCTTTCGAGAACCAGGTATTTCAACTAAGAATGCTGACCAACAGACGACTTATCAGCCCCTTCTAAAGCTCTCAAATCTCTTGCTTGCACAAAATAACACAAATGCACCAACAAGTGATATTGTGTCGTCTCGTTTCCTCTCAACAGTCTCATCAGTGGCACGACATCATCAATATCAATAAGTCTTTTGAATGCTTCTTAACAAAAGATATTTCTCAGGGCATGTGAATTTCCATAAAACGATTGTCGATTCTGTTCTCACATCTGGATTTGGCCATTTGGGTCGCTAAGTTGTTTGACTAACAAGCCAAGAATTAGTCTCAAGAGTTGTTCTACTACGGCTTTTGTAATACGTAATGTCCATACTCCATAGCCTTCATCAAACTATCAGTTTGCATTTTGTCACATTCAGTTTCAATAAGCTTGGCCAAAATAAGTAACCCCTTCATATCAGTCAATATCTTTTAAACTATGCTTATCGCCACCAACAACTGTTTTTAATGATAACAATGTAATAAGTGGTCTAATCACATCTCTTTACCAAACGCAGATACGCTTCTCGCGAAACCTGATCATTGTCTGCCATTCTAGCACTCAATTTCACTTTGTATTTCTTAAGTTTCTTAAATTTTCTAATTTCTTTCATTAATAACATTTAAGTTTAAGCCACTTGAAACTCATGTAAATTGGGTACCTCCACATAAAGCATCTACTATACTTGAATAATTGACTTTAAGCTAAAACTCTTGTAGAATCTTGACCATTCATTTTGCTGAATGGCCAATATTGAACCAACACACGCCACACAATACACACACAAACAAAATCACGTTTTGAGAAGACTCAAATTTTCTTCCCGCTCTTTTACACATATTTTACACCAACCTAGACACAACACGCACTCTACCTCTCCAACCTACACATTGTCAATCGTTTACCATTCCACATGATAAAGCAACATTAGATGGAGGTGGAAAGTAAATATAGATGAGAAGTCATGAAACCAGCATTGGTCCTGCAGATGCTTCATTGTTCCCGTCAAACTCAGAAAGAACATCAAAACCATGCAATTTCCAGTCCAACAACCACACTGTCCAAACAAACATTACCATGAACCTGTACAAAAGACCTGTTAAAAGCCTATATTGTAATACACACATGACAATGGATACATAATCTCTGACAAATGCAACTTTAAGTATACGTTCATCAACAGCTTTACTTCACTAGGTAAAATAAGAGATTAGTATCTCCAAGGAGTCTACTCCAAATTAACATTTGCATGTCTACATTCTTATAAGATGTTAAGTTGTGAATCCACTGACTGAATATAACCCAGAAATAGACACTTGCTACTGTAAAAAGCAGCACAGTTTTGGCACCATTTCCTATCTTATATATTAAAAGATTGAGTTGTCTTATAAATGCAAAGTGCTCATGATTAATGTGGGAGGCTTCATGTGTAAGTACATTGGTTTAATGTTCATGCTTAAGGGTAAGTACAATATATTCAGCCTTCGAAGTTAAGTTCTTAATAAATGTGCTTGATTCCAGGCAACTCAAGGAGCTCCCATATTGATTGCAGGCAATGGAAAGACTCGCAGTTATAAGTTTGCATTTAGTTCCAACATTTGATTCTAATGTAATTATGCTACAAAATCATGGGCAAGTAGTATATCAAACATCTCCATTAATACCATATAATTTTCCAGTTACACCACAAACCCACAAAGCATGTAACCTGTATAAATTTATGTGGATTTCTGAAGTTGCAGATACCTCAAATCTGATCATACATCCCTGCATAACTCAATCTAAATTCATAATGGCAAACAGGTCAAGCCAGGCAACTGAAACCAATATCATACCTTCAAAAAAGTCCACCCAGGCAAACAGCCAGCTTTTCCTTGATGCACTGGATGTGGGTGTCTTGGGAACCATAGTTGTGATGGTGTGTAGAAAATGGGATGTGAATGCTAGAACCGGGTGTTATTTAAGTACGGATTTCATTGTTTCTGATGGGAAGGTAAGTTAGGTCTTGGTTCCTCTGCAAGTTAAGCAAATGGTGACAATTACAAATACAGCTTTTATATAAAATTATAAAAAACCATAAAGATGCATAGTGGTCACATACATTATTCACTAACCAAACTGTTTATATTTTGTTCCTTCAGGGTAATATTATGCATTGTACTTCAAAGGAGAGCGTTTCACACAATTTTGTTGACAAGTTAAAAGATGGCGTGATTTACTCAATCAAAGACTTTGCTGTCATAGCAAATAAGGATGAGTACCGGGTTTTGAAGGACTCTGCTTACATGATTGAATTTGATGGAGCAACGACTGTAAGGAAAGCTATGGTCAAGCCGGATGGTTTTGTCAGACATCCTTTCCAATTGGTGGCTTTTGAGGATCTTAAACCCACTGACAATAAATGCCTCATTGGTAAGGTCATGTTTATTCAATATTTTAATTCTTTTTCAAATTATAGCTAGAGTTATAATTTAGTCCCACTTTCCAGATGTTATTGGTTATATCACCTTCTGCGTCTTTTCTCCCCAATATAACAATTTGTCAGCTTCTTTTACACTTGCAAACTCTATCATCTTCTGCGTCTTTTCTCCCCAATTTAACAATTTATCAGTAGGAAGGCTTGGGAGAGTAGCAAGACTTGGGCCCTGCATAATAACAACAATTCAAACTTAGTAGTTATTTCTTGTCATTGTTAAGGTGCAATAATCAAAATGGTGTGGCAACTGACCTTGGCTCCAATCAAGTGTCAATAGTAATGAGCCTTTTTGCAAGCCCATTCTCCACTCACTGCTACCTTCGGTCATCGCATGGAATCCTTGTTTTGTTTTCAATATAGCTTTGTTGGACTTATCAAAGAATCTTACTTCAATGACAAGCATGCCATCGATCGGTACAGCCATGACAGATTTCCGCAGCGAGAGTGGGCCAACATTTATTGGGGAATCACTTTTGGCTTCAAAGACGACGGCCTTGTAGCGATCTCGTATAAACTCATCAAGTTGATCAAGTACATTTCCATAATATGCAGTAATACATCCGTACGACACATCAGACACATCACACACGTCAGACACATCAAGCCTCAACTTTATAGTCGTGTCTACGGCATCTTTCAACGCGATGTAGTCCATGTCTATTTCTCCATCATTACCTTTAAATTGAAGAGTACCACGCTTAAGATTTACTCCATTGACCCAAATGTCCGATAAGTCTATCAGTTGCGAACAATTGCACATCAATATACACTTATGAGCTGTAGTAACAACAAGTCTCGTGTAAATCTTAAGGACCGATGAAAATGGAACTAAATGGCATGGAGTAGGACTCCCGAAGTGTACAACTTCAGTGTTGCGTATTCTGATCGTGTCATACCACTCACGATAGAAATAAGTAACATAGCCATGTTCATCATCATTTAATAGCAATCGTTCATCAGCCAGTAACCCATCTGTGTCGATCAACGAAACGATCCCAAACACATTTCCCTCCTTACAAGTCGGATCTGAAAAGTTGACACTCATTGAAAATATCTCAAAGCGGGGGTTTACTCTATCAAGCCTGATAAAAGAACCATTACAAATTAAAAACAAAATATTAACTAAAGATAACAAAATTGCGTTGAAAAGTAAACAAATATTATGGATAAGATATAGTTAGGATCGAGAAATCGATTGGCTTAGTGGGTCATTTACAAAGTAGACACTCTACTAAGCATGAAAAACACTTGTTAACACGGCTCAAGACACATTATAAATGTTGATTAACATAAACTTCGCATTTTGCAACTACTCAATTTTAACTTGATACCTTTTGTTATGATCAAATTTAAAAAAAAAAAATATATATATATAGATATTTCTAATTTAAAAAGACAAACTACATAATTTCACTTCTCGCTAGCCACAAAAGAAATTTATCTATATTAAAAATTCCTCCCAAGATACACATCAAGCCAGAAATTTATTTGTTGGACTTCTATATGGTTTTAGTCTTTGAACTTCTTTTGCACATACAGTCGTTAAAAAATGGTTTTGGGTGACGTTGGGTCATTTTGTAAACACTGATTTTATCAATTCATAAAGCAAAACGGTTGTTACCTTGCTTTTACCCTTGGGGGAGGAATGAGCTCAAAACCTCTAGATGCCATACGCGTCAATGCGGCTCTGGAAGATTCTCTCGAGGATTCCTACGCCAAAAAAGTTCAAAACTGGTTATATAATATGGAACTAAGACTAACTTTGTTTAATGCAATACTTACACTTGTTATTTAAATTTAACTTGATTTTCAAAAAAAAAAAAAAAAATTATAGTTTACTCCTTCAAAGTAAATCATTTAGACATGAATTGATTCAATAGTATGGTCTTGTGTTTTAATGTTAACTGAAATTAAAGAACATAAACCCAAAAGATGAAAGCCTACCGGAGTGATCCCCAAAAGATGAAAGCATTTTTCGATTACCACTTTAGTTGCAGCACACAAAAAAAATTTGAACTTGAAAGTCCTTAAGTCCAGAAACTCCATAACCTGCCAAAATAATAATGTCCTTTAAAAAATCAAATTAATTTTTAGAAAATTAACTTAAGAGAACCAGAATTTCAATTCAGTATTGTGTGAGAAAAAAACGCATTTGTTAACACAATATATCAATATGATCTGCTTTCTCAAAAGCAGACCCAATAAAAAACTTCCGGGACAAAAAATCGTCACGTTTGCCATTTTAAAAATCAATTAAACTTTTTGGAAAAGAACCATCAATATTGTATAAGAAGAGCAAATTACATTCAATACTGTATGAGAAAAAGCATATGCAAGTAAATGTACCTCGGAGTAGTAACTCATAAATTTCTTACATAAAATCCAGATGTATTCACACACCGGATGTAGCAAGAACGTTGCACAAGCCTCACGAATAACCTGGAAAAGAAAGTTAGATTATTAATACAATAATATACTTTAAATGATCAATTCTTCACTTCAGTTTGCATCTACATTTGTGAAATGTCTTCATTTAGGCATGTATATTAGTACTGAATATTTAGCATGATGTATGTTTGTCTTACGTCAGTGAACTGGACCAAGTGTAATGCTAACTCACGTTCCTTGCTAAAACACTCCTGTTGGGCCAAGAATAAGAGAGTAACAATAAAATTGGGGCCGAGATGAGAAAGTTGTAACATTGAAACGAAAAGAAAGTCTTACCTTCGTATCCTTAACCATGCCTTTACCACCAGAATTCTCGAAAAGTGAAGAAATTAGAAGTCGTGTTCTAAGTAGATATCCGAAAGTATTTCCCTAATTTTCAGAGGATTAAAGATTTCCAATCAATGAACAATTCAATATACAATAGCATATAATATCAGTAAAAATACCTGTTCATCGAGCATGTCATCCACATTGAACGCACACTCTGCCAACCTATGGGTCTTCAAGTATGTATACCTGTTAAGAACACAAAACGCAAAACTATAAATATGGATAAATACGAAACTCAACCTAAAAGTAGGGTGTCTCGTTTTATAAAACAAGAAATATAGCTAGTGTTACATTGTTGAATTCATTATGAAAAAAAAAAATGTAAATAAAAAACTGACTACAACAAGTTGATAAGGAGATACTCCAGCATTTAGATTACTGATGATAATAAAGTACAATAAGCGTAAAAATGAAGATAAAAGCGTGAAATACTTACTTAATCGCACATTCCCAAGAACCCTGACGTGTATACCCAGCAGCAACACCTGATTAAAAGAAAATTTGTGAAATTTAGCTATGTTAAATCAATCCCGTTAAAATAGTAATGGATTTGGGGCATCATTAGTGGGATAAGAAAAATATATAATTTTATGTAAAAATATAACAGGTAGAAAGCTAGATTGCTTTATAAAGGAAGTTAAATGATATTTGCAATAAAATATTTTTAGTATCACATTTTTTTTCACAAAAATAAAAATACATAATAAATGAATAATATATATACCTAGTCCGAGAAGGGGTTCAACTCTGATATCACTTCCATACATGTTCCACAACTCAGCGAGCTTCTCTCTTTCAACACTTGAAGTGCGGTACCCACAACAAACTAATCTAGGGTTCCACCCACGTGAGAGCCAATCTTCATTTTTCGCAGCCTGGAAAAAGAAACAGTGAATTTCTCCTACAACCTTCTTTTTTAACATATTATTAGTTATCGTGTTGTGTAAAAGTTACTTACCTCAAAGCATTGTTCGATATATTCTCGACGGCGTACAGGAGTGACATATGCTATTACATCTCTCCGCTTGTAAATTGCATACCTACATATACAATCAATGTTTACAAAGAGGCATACGCATACAGTGACATTAAATAAGATATCTTTTAATAAAAGATGAAAAACAGAAAAAAGATAAACTCTGCAAGTTAATTACCATAAAGTTTCAAGATCTCTATATATATTGTCACCTTCTCCCCTTACATTAAAAAGACAAGTTTTTCGCCTTCTACTAATAATCTGGGATCCCTTTTGAGTAAAGTAGTTGTCTACCGCAATACGAGTCTGCAAAATATGCTTAGTTTATAGATGTATATATAGTTTAATTAAAACGTTTAAATATATCAAACATTCAACGTCACCGGCATATATACCTCACCACTAGTATGGCCTCTGCTCAAAGCAACTCCAGAATAGTGAAGCATACGAAATAGCATATCCGTAATGTAACGGAGTCGGATCTGATCTGCATGCAAATCCGCACCGATATTCGGTGTGGGGTAGTCTAATACTAGTGATTCCAGAGGTAAAACTGGTGCCCATGTGTCAATACCATCACTTATCATCTTCTTGATCCTCTGCAAAGAAAAAGGTGTCCACAATAAGAATATCAACATGTGTTTTAAGAGAGTTAGTTTAGGAAGAGAAAAAAGAATACCTCGGTCATCCATCCCGGAGATAGCCTAAAAGTGATATAACCCACGTCACGTATGCATAGTTTCTCTAACATCTTGGATTCCTGATCTTCTTTCTTCACAGCCTACAATAATAATAAAACATCACACCGAATATATATATATATATATATATATATATATATATATATATATATATATATATATATATATATATAAGAAAAAAAATTAAATAAGAAAAAAAAAAAAAAAAAAAAAAAAAAACTTAGTATAATCAAAAGTTATGATATTACACATGATAATACCTCTAAAAGTTGTCGTGCAATAACTCTATGATTTTGATGAGAATGATTTGGATCTAATCTTCGCAAACTATGGCATATGGTCACGACATCCATGCTATAATAATTACCAAATGTAAACTTGTCATCATAATTCTGAAGAAAAAACTCAAAAAATTACAAACAAAAGAATAGAAATTACATACCATACGTAATCACCATACTTTTGCTCGGGCCCTTCCAAACGCGCACGCAAACGATGACTCTTACTATCTAACTCAGGGAAAGCACGTTGGATTGATTTATCAAATATTTCTCTAATTTCACCTGTTAGCATCGTTCTATGGTTTCTTGCTGGAGAGAGTGGGGAATATCCGCCTAGTAGAAAAAGAAAAGAAAATGTAAGAACTTACCAAAACATTAAATGTTGCTTATGTTTCAATTATTAATTTCTTAATTTTATCCAAAGCTGCCTTATGATGAATAACAGCAATTTTTACTAATCAGTTATGAATTTTTATTAGCATAAAACACATATGTTTGAGGGGTTGTTTGTTTAAAGCTTATAAAGAGGGGTTAATCGTCTTTTAGCTTATGAGACTTTAAAGCTTATATAAGCTTTTATCATGTTATAATAAGCTTGTATAAGCCGAAAACCAAATAAGCCATAATCCGAAAACAGTGATAAGCGAAATCTAAAATTATTTATGATGCTCAAACTAAGAAAACAGCTTATTATGTTAGGGGTGCGTTTAGTTGAAGAAAACATTCTTTTGTTTTCTATCTCTAGTTTTTGTAAAAATTTGAAATAGAAATTTATCTCCACAAAACACTTGAAAATATAGAAAACGCGTTTAGTTGATGTTTGTATTTTTCTATTTTGAAGAAGGGGAGGGATGGTTGTGGGTTACAAAGGAAAACAACTCTTTTGTAATTTTCTTTGTTAAGACGCGTTTAGGAGATAGAGGATTTTGTGTTTTGCAAAATATTTTGTTGGAAAATGTTGATTTGAACGCGATCTCTGTTTTTCTTGTTTTCTACAAAACATTTTGTGGAGAACTAGGGTCCCCCAACTAAACCACCCTAGCTATCTATAAAAAGAAAACAACCAAAAAACAGCAATTAAAATTTTTCATCAAACATCTTGTATCATACTTTCAATCAATAATCAATATTCCAAGCAATAAACCCTAGCTTGATAATCAAATTAATAACATATACCAACAAACCTGGCCTAGCCAGATAATCAATAAATAATAACGTAATCTACCAAGATATATAAGAAAATAAAAATAAAAACCAGTTTACCGGTGAGTATCGTTTCTTTTTCTTGTGGCTTTGAGAGATTTTGATTAGGTTAAAGGGATGATCGTTCAACAATAAATATCCCAACCAAACCGACTCAAGGGTTTCTTTCTCTTTTGTCCCTGTAGGTTTTGAAATACATAGTATTGGCCCTTGCTTTCTTTTATCAGGTAACCACAAATTTTAACACGTTAAGGATAAAATTGTAGTGTGTTACAACTTACAACAATATTATTTCATTCACTAACTATAAGTACTCTTTATGAGAGCTATGTGCAGGTTCTAAATTTGAGCTCTGTGTTTGCAGCTCACTGAAATCGAAAGATGGGAAGATGGTGCCTAATGCCTAAGATGTCATCAAATTTTCCAAATATAGAAGAAGTGATCAATATTCTCAAGTTGATTTAGTGTCAGTGTCCTTCTAAAGGCCAAGAAAACACAGCTATTCAATGCACATTCGGATCTTGAAAAAAGCAAAAGTAGAATTATTGGCAAGAGCATGCTTCCTTTGTTTTGAACTTTGATGGGGATGTTGTCATATTGTACATTTGACAAGGCTCAACATTCCTAATTGTGGTTCTTTATTATTTTTTGTTTTGAAAGTTTATGAGAATTTCGTAACCATAAATTTAGTTGAATATTAGTAACATGTATAGTGTAAAGCACGACTTATAAGTACACATCTAACAAATATAATTGAAGTTTAATTATTAGTTCTATTTATAGTCTGAACTTCTTGCGTGCAAAATATAAACAGTTTTGACAATACTTTTAATGAAATCAACAACCAAGATATCCTTGCTCAACATTCGTGCTCGCAAACTTATAATACCCAAATCCTAAGCTTGGGAGCATAATGTTGCACAAAGGCTGTTAAGGAATTCAACATGCCTGCTTCTACAAGGTTCTTCCCTCCATATTTATAACCACCCCCCACAAACCTACTTTTCCTCACAAGGCGATATGGGATGCTCAAAAGTCAAAACCCAATTTATCTTAAGCATTTTGTAGTACACTGGTGTATTTGAATTCATCTTTAACCATCACAAGTACTACATGTTTAGAAAAATACTAATTAATGCATTTTATGATGTTATATTGACTATTTACAATGAAAGGTACTCAATCCTCACCCATGAGGTTTAGATAGACACATATGCGTGTCTAACGCATATTATCAAAGGCCGCGTTGGTTGTGGTTTACCAGCTTATAGAGTTACTCGAAGCTCTTTTTTCCAAAAGTGAGTGATCATGTATAAGGAATGGACGGTGCTTGTAATTCACGAGTTGATTATCGAATGGTTGGAGACTTGGAGTTATGAGTTATGTTGGTCGTGGAGAGGTGTTGAAAGCGCGGCTTCGTGGGTTTTCTTTTCTAGGTTTGTGTGGCAACGGGTGGTCGCGGTACATAGCTAAGGTGTGTATGTTTAAGGTGTGTTTAAGTTTGCACGTGTTGGTGGGAATTGATTAATATGAAGTTTTATTTTTACATGATGAGGATTGATGCTGATACACGATGAGGAATGAGCATATATAATGACTATTTTTGTTGTTTCATAGCTACTAATCTTGGTCTTAGCTTGTGTAGGTGTCATAACTCGTAAGTGTTTAAGTTTGCACGTGTTGGTGGGAACTGATTAATATGAAGTTTTATTTTTACATGTATTATGATGTTCAAGTTAGTGATTTTGTTTATGTTATAGACTAACGACGGTATTGATGCTGATACATGATGATGAATGAGCATATATAATGACTATTTTTGTTGTTTCATAGCTACTAATCTTGGTCTTAGCTTGTGTAGGTGTCATAACTCGTAAGTGTTTGAAAGGATATTGGCTGGTTGGGACGAAATGGGAAGCCGGGTTGGTCTCGTACACCCACTATCATTTTCGCAAGTGGTTTACGAGCAAGAACAAGACGTCGAGCTGGGAAAATAAACTAGACCGGCTAACTGGAGAAACATGGGGTCAAACATTGTAAAAACAATGAGCAAAATTCCCTGTATACGAACTTATAGAGCTCGGATCAAAAGCTTGCAGGCAGAGAAAACTTATAGAAAGTTTGACATGCTCTAAAGTCAAAACCCAATTGATTTTAAGCAAATTGTAGTACACTGATATATTTGAAACTTTGTGAGCGCACAAGCATTATAATAACTGGTTAACTATAATACATTTAACTGTATGTAAAAAAAAGTTAATCACCTAAGCAATAACAAAAAGTAAATTACTAAACTGAAAAAATTTGAAACATCCGTTATTAATTTATATCATTGACCATTTGTGACATGTCAAGGATTTTCGAACTTTATGTTTAAAATTGAAAGCTTGTTTAAAAAATTAAAAAACTACAGTAATATGTCATCCATGCAAACTTATAAATTTCAAATCATAAGCTTGCATGGAGAGCAGTTACCGTAACCTTTTAAAGGATTCAACATGCCTACTTTTAATGGTATCCTTCCCTCTTTATTTATAACCAACTCCACAAAGCTACTTATCTTTACAAAGCGATGTGGGATGCCGGTGGTGTATTATGAACACACTGTACCAAACTACTTTTAATGGTATCCTTCCCTCTTTATTTAAGTAAAAAAAAATACAACCAAACTGACTCTACAGTACCAAAAGGACGAAATTTTGGTTCGCCGTGCAGACGAGGAGGGCGTTTGTGGCGAGCCATGGCGAAATGGGAGGGTGTCATGGCGAGGCTCGGCGAGCTGCCATGTCACCACGGCGAGCTTCACAACGAGCCCACACCCATTGCTCTTACGATTACATGTTTAGATAAACACTAAGGTGTTGTTTGTTTATTAATAAACTCCGAATCTGAATCTAACTCGCACATCTGAATCTGAGACTGAAATATCTGAATCTGAATCAAATAATATTGTTTGTATTTTTTTAACTAGCCTACCATTAATGTCACCCTTGCCTTTCTATTTATAATCAACACCTTCGATGTTGGATAACCAATAAATGGTATATAGTTTTCTACTTGAATTTGAATGACGAGATATTGATATTGGTTGTGTGTGCGAGGATTAAGATCTTCTCGAGAGTTGGTTTTAAAACGATAAGCCATGTTTATGGATCAAATAATAATAATACAGGTGGTGGCACACCACCGAAGGTTTTCGTAGATATCACTGAGTATAGTAGTAGATAGATATTTTCTCTGCAGTAACAAACTTTGTAAGAACTATGTAGAAATTCTTCCTTTTACAAATGCACAGGTAAAAGAATGTAATGTTTATTTATCCTTTCATAACTCGTAAATACGTTGAGTCTAATTTTCCCTACAAATTGCTACACATAATAAAATATTTGTATGCGAACAATATTTTTCTTTTGAACATGTGAACACAATTTATTTTTGCTAATATAAAATACAAAATGCTTGTGTCTCAATTGTATCTGTTGTTTGCGGGTTCAAGTTCTGCTTAAAACATATAAGATAATTAGTTGCCGTTAATATATATATATATATATATATATATATATATATATAATATATATATATATATATATATATATATATATATATATATATATATATAAAATAAAAGAAGCATTTTTTGAAATTTGTCACGTCATTAAAGCCACCTTGGCAAAAAAAACCAGCTCAATGATCCAGCAACGTAATCCATTGAATTTCTATTGAATGCATTGACATATTCAAACAATCGGTTACATTCAATCAAATTAATTGATTCCTCATTTAATGTCTTCTATACGCTCCTCCTTCTAAATGATAATAGGCAGTTTTGATTCCTCATTTAATGTTAATGCATTCCAAAAATCATCCAAAAGTAACCTACGATTTTGTCTGGATATCTTTGAATCAGATGATTTTATCGTTTTATATGTTTGGAGAAGATAATTGGCTGGAAAATCAAGACCTCAAAGGTATGTGTCTTGCTTCATTGTTTATGTTTCCATCATCAATCGTTTGTAGCATTCAAATGTTCTCTCATGATCCCTTGAATTTTTTTAATTTAGATACGCATTTTTGTTGTTGATGTTTGGGCAGGGTCAAATGCAATTCAAGTTGAAGGTATGGAAATCTTAATCCCTTAAATCTTTTTATTTAGATCAACTCTCAACAATCCATTTAATTGCTATCTATATGATAATATATTCAAATAGTTTTTTAACACACGCCAAGTGTTTGATGAAACAATCCGTCTAACAGCATGGACCTTCCTCTCGAAGCTAAACTTCCTCATCGTGCTCTGGTTTGGTAAATTAAGATTTGAAATTTATTGTGTTGCAGGGAAAAATTTATGTGCTATATGAACTAGATGCTAAAGTGAGATATAAAGAGCTTGATTCGTAAATGGCAATGAGTAGTGTTGGGACATATCAACAGGTATTTTTAAAGTACTATAATGCAAACCGTTATCTCGCACTATATTTATGCTTTACTAGATAAATTGCCAGTAAGTTAGAAGCTCTTTTTTGGTACATTATTTTCCACTCAGTTAGATGATAAAGATTGTTATTTTCACTGAAAGGGGATTTGAAATCCGTGGTAGATGATTTGCGGGCTAATGGAAATTTCATCAATCAGCCTGTGGGCATGATCAATGGGTTATATTACAAGGTAACTTGGATGTGTTCACCGTCATTTTTTCATTGTTAGTTTGGTAGTCTATAAACGTTTAAGTTAGTAACCTTTCGGACTTGTGTATGCATGACATACCCCAGCCACAGGGTACATTTTATCCTCAATGGGGCTCTTTGACCAGTATAGACTAAACTACAAACATAACCTGATCAAAAACCAAGTACAAACAGGCATCATCTCCCCGTGGATTTGCCAGACGACTCAGACTCAACTCAAAATACACTCATATCCAGAACCCATGCTTTCTGTTAAATTCTTTTTCAAGCAGAAATAACTCTTTCTACATGGACTCCAACCAGACTTCTTCAAGGGTTCTTGAATGTTAGACAACCAAAGAATTGGGGCACAAAATGCAGAAATTGAATATAGGTGCATGCATCACGGGACTGCAGATGATGCCTTCTCCAACTTCTCTTTCTCGATCTCTACTCTTCTCTGATCCGCATGCTGAGAAACACCGCTTGCAAGTGCTTGGTAACGAAAATCAAGTGTCTGCGAGAGGTTTTGGAACCTCATTTGATCTACAGCTTGCAAAGCTGTATATTCAAAACATCAAGTTAACAAAAGCTTTCCATGTTAGCCAACTAGACCTAATAAACTTGAAAAGTTTTAACTACATCAACTGCTTAAACATATAAATGGCCCAATCTGTAAAATTGGTCTAACAGGTCAGAACGGGTAACTTCCGAGTGTGGGTTGAAACATATCAGATCATGTTGTGCTGACCTGCAAGCACTGTCTTTTTTTTGTGTACAAAAACTAAATCACTGGAATAACACAAGTTTTTTTCAGTATAGCATTCTGTATCCCCTTCCAGTGACTTTTGACCCATTTGACCTGATCAACCAGTTTTGACCCTTTTCCTTTTTAGCTTATTTTAAAACATTATTTATTTGATCATCTGTTAGAAAAAGAGAAACCCCAACCAAATTTACCAAAAATGGGTTCTACGTGAACATGTCTCAGGGGAACTGGAGTTTTTAGAATTTGGGGGAAGTTCCAATCATATTATCCAAGGGTATAAAAGCAAACTTTCTAA